>JASDQU010262048.1:0-15498 GCA_032191745.1 Picea mariana
CCCAAACCATCTCCTTTTACCTCAATTTCAAGGACATAGACTTTGACTTAGGTAACTAGTGAAAATGGTTTCCCAAGCTTGACCATTTGCATGCTTTTATAACCCTTGAGGTTATCGGGGATGCCTTCCCTGGGTTGGATCTATTCCATCTCTAAACGTGTGGATTTCCTACTAAGGTGACAGTGGTGGGTTATCCTGTAGTTAATCCAGTTCGATTTACTTGTCTTGGGCTTGGAAAAGTACAAATTGTACGATAACATTTTGGCGTCATTGCTAGGGAGAATCGAGTCAGCTTTCCTCAATGACACATCTTTTGATGAGCTTTCTCTGGAATAACTTTTCCTACAAATCTTACCTAGTGACTCCATCGAGGGTGATTCCATTTTTTCCTGTGATAATTCTTAAAGGGTTATCTGGTGACTCCACAAAGCTCAGGGAGGTATTCTAATCCTCCTAAGAACTATAAGAAAAAGGCTTCCCCGTAACTCTCCTGTAGTAAAATCATTGTTTGGTGGAAACCTTCCTCTGAATATAATGGCTCATACTCAATATCAGACCCAAAATTCAACCCAAACTCAAACTCAGAACCAGAGTAAGAAACAATGGGTGTCTAATATTTTCAAGCCATTGGATATGTCAGCCATCCTGGGATACCTCGACAGATGCCTGCAAAATATGAAAAATGGTTACCTAGATTCATTGTAATGATGTGACTAGTGCAGATGATCATATGAGTAATTTCTGGGATTTATTTCAACTCAATCATGTTAGTGATGTTGTCAAGTATTTGGTGATGAAACTCTTCTCATCCACTCTTTAAGATGTTGCTAGAAGATGGTATGATAGTCTCCCTAATGCTAGTATCAAAACCATGGATCAACTAGAACAAGTTTTCCTCAAAAGATGGAGTGTTAAGGAAGATCCTAACATGTTGTTAACACGACCCAATGATATCAAGAAATATGAGAATGAAATCGTTAGGGAGTTCCACACCAAGTTTGAAAGGTTGTTACAACAAATACCTAGGAATCATCACCCCGGAGGAGATTACCTTCTCTTCCTCTATATCAAGTATTTTCAATGGAAATTTGGGTCCATGCTTAGGGACAAGTGTCCAAGGATAATTCAAGAAGCCCATGAAATAGCTACAATAATAGAGAATAATCTCTCCCCATCCAAGGTGGAACATTTCTATGCCCCAAGAACCAAGGTTGATATTAAACTGAAGGTAGTTCACAACACTAAGACCACCCAATATATCAGTATTGCCTTGGAAAAACTTCAAGAGACTATAGAGGACATGGTAAGAATTTAGACTTTGATTATGAATAGAAACAATTTAGAGAGAGGGAAACAACAAGATCCCAGGCCTCCCTTCAAGGGACAACCTCAAAATCCTAGTGAGGTATACAAACCTCGAAATTACCAAAGGGTTCCTAACACCCTCTCCCCCTCAAATGTTGTAGATGAGACTCGTTGGTGTTTTCAGTGTAGGTAAGCGCATTGGGAACTCGAATTTCCAATGAATAATGGATACTTTGATCAAGTGAAAATTATGAGTTGTACTTTCCCTGAAGATCCATAAGTGTGCCTCAAAATTACACTCAAACAACATGAGGAAGGCATAAAAGAGGCATCCATAAGGGATAGAATGGAAGTTATAAATAATTTAGATAGTGAGTCTATGGAGAAGCTAAAGAGGAAAGAGTTACAAGTCTACACAAGAAAAAAATGAGTGCCTCAAGTTCCTCCCACTGACCCCAAGCTTCCTCAACAAAAAATTCAAACTACACCAGTGAGTAGGCTTCTACCCAACCCTATTTTTTCAAAGGCCAACAATGTTGACATGAAATTTGACTTAGAAAGTGATTTGGAAAATATGAGTGTGGCAGTACCTTTGAATGAATTTATTAAATTTCCATCAATCAATAATACGTTTGAAAGGTTCTTCAAGGTACAATATGAACCAATAGATCCTCCCATAATGTTACAAACAAACCATTTTAGGGTAAAATACGATGACCATCCACCATTTTTTATGTCACTACAAATAAACAATAATTCCTTGAATAACTTCATGCTTGACTCATGAGCAGGTGCAAATATGATGTTCTTGAAGGTAATGGAACAACTAGGCTTGAAAACCACAAGACCTTGCAGGAATTTGTGTGGATTTGAATCTAGAGCCATTCCCACTCATTTTGTTGTGGAAAATGTGAAAGTTCGCCTTGTGCAATACCCTGGGAGGGTGATCCCAATTGACATTGTGGTGGTGGATGGCCCTAATATGTGGGGGATGCTTTTGTATAGAAAATTGTTGCAATGTTAGGTGGCACTAATTTAGAGATGGATTTGAACAGCATCAACATACCTTTGAATGATGGAACTTTTTCTCGCTTACACAACATTCCTATGACCAATATACATGTAGAAGAAATTAACATTGATCCTAAAACTCATGAAGTACATAAAACCATCAAGGAATATCTTACAAAATTTTCTCCAGGCAACTTAAATTTCTCTAAGGAAAAATATTTTGATTCTATACAGTGGCCAAAGAAGGAATAGTATCAACAATTACTAGACATATATAAGGAAAATGAAGTTGGTTCTGTCAAGGTAATAAAAAGGAAGATGAAAATAGATTGATCATACCAAGCCAAGATGATGTCCTTACCATAGAATCCCACCCCCATCCCTCAAGGAAATACACCAGAGTAGTACAAGAAGCAGTTGATCTCAAAGGAGGGGACTATAAGCAACGAGATTTGGTTTTGGAGTGGGATACGACAAATGGGTCAGCCCAATAATCACAAGGATTCTAATTTTTTTGGTTGGGACCATTTCAAGTTAGAGGGAAGTATGTCAATAATACTTATTACCTTAACACAATGTAGGGAAGGAGGCGTCCATTACCAGTTAGTGGTAATCTTCTAACCCTAACTTCCCATTACGAAAAATGGAAAGTTGCAGACGAAACTCACAGTTTTGGGTAAGTTACCTAAACCGTTTGACTTCCCATAGCCAGTCACTCAACCAAATACCTAGCCCTTTCTAGCCTATAAAAGAAGGGGTAGGGGTCCCATTTGAGAGGAGGAAAAAAATTGTAAAGAAACTCTACCTGATTTTGCATTCCCTTTGCCCCAACCTTTTGCAACTAGTGTGTGAAGAGAAGCATATACAAAAGAAGTTGGAGCACAATTGAAGAGGATCCTAGGACCAAATTCGAGGAGCAGTGGTCGATCTCACTATTGTAAGGTTCTCTTGTGAGATTAATAAAAAGAAGTACTTTTCCCGCCATATGAGGTTTTTAATGTGTATTATTGATTATATTTTAAATCTCTAACCCATTAGTTCATAGATCATATGCATGTTTGGATTTCTTTGTTTGTCGGTTTATGAATGCAGGTTAGCTTTGGGAGGAGATTTGCAGTCAAGGAATGACCGAATGTTAAAAGATCGACATCAAACCCGGAAACTAAGGTATAGTAACTTGATCTTTTAACCTTACATTTACATATGAATAATGGGGTTTATGATTGGGATGATGGTAAGAAGTAGGAGACTTTAGGTCATTTTCTGTATGCACTACATAACCCTTAATGCTATTCCGTAGGGGGATTTCCCACCCACAACAGAATTGGCGACCATGCTGGGGAGATCTCTAGGGTTTTGGGGGATACTTTTTGGGTGTTTTTAAAATTTGTTTTATTACCTTTTTTCTAAGTTTCTACAAGAGTCTGAGCTAGTAGGGATTCTGGTCTTCCATACCAGTACTCCCTGCTTTCTTCGCTTGAGTGTTTTTTCTTTTCCAGGAAGCTACAGAGGAATATGCGGCCTGTAGAAGGCCTGCACGTGTATACACGCGCCCTAACTTCACACAACCCGCGTACATACGTTGGCTGCTAAAAGACCAGTAGCAAGTCTGAGTCCATAATTATATATATATATATATATATATATAAGAGAGGCAGTCATCCTCTTCTCTGTCAGAAGTGATCCTTCCCAGGGGTTTTCTGGATCTAGTTCTGGTCTTTGTTTTTGCAATCTATAGCCTAGGTATAACCTCAGATTAACTTTGTTTTAACAATTTTTTCTTGCATTTTTTTCTGTTGAAGTGAGTTTTTGTGTCTTCAAGGGATTCTGGTTCTCAATACCAGTACTCCCTGCCAGTGCTTGATTGCTTGTTTTTCAATTTTTTGAGGAGTTGCAGAGGTACACACGGCCTGTAGTAGGCCTACACGCGTGTATACGTGCCCTGACCTTGCACAGCTCGCGTACATACGCTGGCTATTGAAATGTCATTAGCATACCTGTTGAGAATTTTTTTTTTAGAAGAGGCAATCATCCTCTTCCCTGTTAGGGGTCACACCTCTCGGGGGTTTTCTTTATCTAGTCTGGGTCTCTGTCATAACACTCTGTAGCTTAGGTTTGATTATAGCGTAGATTTATTTTTCATTAAAAGTTTTTTCCTCTGTTTTTCTGTAATAGGGTTTTTAGACAAGTGTGAGAGTCTACTTCAATCAGCTTGTGTGTTATTGTCAATAACTCTTTGCGATCTACGCTTAGACTAGAAGTATTTTCTTGGTCTTTACTTGTCGTCATTTTTCCCTTTTTTCTTTTTTAGCATAAAACAATAAAAATAAATATTTTATTTCTTGGTTTGGTTAAGTAGTTGGTTGTTTGCATTAATCATCAGGAAAAAGATTGCTTTCGTAAGTTCTTGACTAATTGACTTAGGACAATAAGTAGATCATATTTGAGTGAAAGCTTGTTTTGAGTTTTCTGTTGAAATATATTAGAAAAAAAAAGTTTAAAAAGTTGGTTAAAGAGTTTGAATGTGCAAAATTGAATTTGTGAAGAAGTAATTTGTTTCCATTTTTCATTATATGCTCTTCCCTTTCGTCTCTGAAAAACATCACTAGTTTCACTTTCGTTCCCTTTGACTTAAGACAACCACTAAAAATAACAATTAATTAAAATCAACTAGACTTTATGTTTGTAGGGTCCATCAACTAGTCTAGGCTAGAGCCTTGATTTAGGAATGGATAGGAAACTCTTCAAGGCTGCTAAAACAAACATAAGAGTATGTGTTAGGGAGTGTCAAAATTCTAGTATCGTGAAAGTTATCTGGGACCCCCCTCTAACACAAGGGATAAACATGAGGTCACGTAAGGAAACGTAGCAGAGATAACCCCTCCAAAGTTGGACCAAGCGTAGTGGGGAACACATATAGAGGGCTTATCTTAGGATTCTGTTGATTGCATTTTCCATGGAGCTTCATGGGTCTCGAATCCATTCGAGGTCCTCAATCGTCTTCCAAAACACTTTATTTCGATACCCTTGATAGGTTTCGGGCTTGATACCCTACTCATTGTGGTCCACCCAACTGTCGAGTGTACTCGCCTAGTGACTGTTTCCACGCTGGCAACCTAGTTGCCTATCTTTCTAGTGACTTACACAGGTGACCGTGGGGGTATACCACACTACCTAGGATAGACATTGGGCCATGCTTTACAGAGTATACCCGGAGGGTGCTTCCGTATTCGAGTTTCACTTGCACCGGTAAGTTGCTCTAGTGTTGGTTGTTGTAACTGTTCTTCCAACTATCTAGTGACTGCTTGTTTTATCTCATAGGTACTTTTTCTAGTGCGTGTTGGTTTTCAAACGATTATAGATTTCCCTAGTTTGTCCTTGATCTTCTCACACAGTGGAGGATAAGGAGTTTCGTCGGTCGTGAAGGATTTTGGGCCTGCCGTCGATTGACCTCAAACCCCCCGCCCCCGCCACCGCTAAGGTGAAAACTAGACTAGCAAGGGTCTTTTGAGACAACCAGGTTACAAGAAACTGTGCCCGACCCATCTTCGAGAGGAGAACATTTTATTATGGAGGAAAAATTCATTTCTGACCTCAGAGAAGAATCTCTTGGTTCGTATAACCCTCCCATCACTGATCTATCGATGTCCATCGTTGTATAGGTTCTACCTTATGAGTGTCAGGTAGTGTCACAAGAAACAATGGAAGAAAACGCTGCTACTTCTTCAAGGAATACTCATATTTCCTTCACGACTGTCACTACAGGGGGTGTTCCACCTCTTAACTAACCGTTGCCAGTCTGGGCCACTATGGTATCGACTGCTTCTACCTCAGGCAATGGTCTGATTCCATCTATGGAAGTGATCAGTGCTCTGTTTACCCAAAACGTGACAGGCCCTTCGTTCTCATACGGGATGCCTGGCTTCGGTACAAGTATTGTACTTTCCTCCTCCACTCTGCAGACTTTAGGTTGGGGGCAGGGAGTTCCAACGCTCCTCTGCAAGGATCTATGGGGGGAACTTCAACTCCCTTTATCACTTTCCCTTATGGCGGGGGTCATATACCCCCTTCGTCCCCCTCACTCGACGGTGTTCCTCAACACTCCGTCAAGCCTAACGTAAATTTGTTCTGAGTAAGTAGTCAAGCACTCCCTCCTTATAACATGTTGGTTGGTTCGACACCTTTCTCTTTGTTCAGTGTGTTTGGTAACAATGCTTTCTCATCAGCTATTGTTTCGACCAGGGGCAACCCCGATTATGGACAACCACATCCTGTACAGAGTATTATTCCTGCACAAGGGACAGACTTAAGAATTCCTTCCTCACAAGGACCTTGGAATCCATGGTAGGGACCAGTCCCCTTTCCAGGGATGTCGATTGGGGGAAACCCCTTCCATACCCAGTGGAACCTCGAGCAAGGCCCAACACCTATGCCCATCGGATCGACAGGGGGCAAACCCTCCCAAAATCCTTGGACTGTGACGCAAGCTCAACCCTTTACGTCCTATTATGGGAACCAGTCGATGATGTCTCAACAAGTGCAGAATCCATACGTTGGTCATGGCCATGGTTATTACCAGAGCCCTGGCCAACAACCTAACTTATCCTGGCAACCTGGTGCTAGTCAAAATCCAGGCTCTTTTTTCCTTGGCTACAATCCACAACCCAAACTACTGTTTCTGGCAACCCTGCACTTGCTAGACTTGACAAGGTTTTTAAATGATCCCATTTGTCACGATCCGAGTTGGCCTCCTATGCCAACCAAGTTGCCTTCAGACATTCCAAAGTTAGAGGCCAAGCCTAATGAAGATCTTGGCGATCATGTGACTAGCTTCCACTTATGGTGCTCGTCCAACTCGTTAAGAGACGACTTCGTTCAGTTGTGATTGTTTCAACGCACTCTCATAGGGAGTGATTAGAAATGGTACATCGAGCTTGATCGCTCATGATACTCTTCCTTCGACGAATTGGCAATGGATTTCTTGAACCATTTCCAATTACCTGTGAGATACGACACCGGCACTGAATTGTTGGCCAATTTTGAGCAGAAAAAAGCATACCATATCTCATATCACATCCGAGAATGGAGACACTGGAAGAGTTTAATAAAAGTTCCAGTCCCACCAGCATTTCTGCTATAATGGTTCATGTTTTCACTCCAAGAAACTCTTTAGGGTTGTAAGCTAAAGATGCTTGGTAACTTAATAAATTTGATAAATAGGTATACCTGGATCAATGGGATAACTCAGTGGCTAATGAGAAGAACAACTTATCATGCATTTGAATGAACCAGTGCTTTTAGAAATCAATAATCAGATAGAGAAATTGGAATGGGGTATGAAGAATACTAGTCTAGATAACCAAGTACATTAACATGCAGGGTCATACAAGATAGTAAGAGATCCTTTAATTCAAATTCATGAGCTTAATAAGAAGATAACAGTTCTTAGAAGCTGAGCTAAATTGAAGTAAAGTACAGAGAAATGCAATACATGAACAAATCTGACATTGATAGCAAAAGAAGACTGTGATTCTATTAAGATAAGAGTCTTAGTACAATAGGCAAACTTCTATCCAGGATTGACCCCTTAGTTCATCTTCTATTTTCAGCTTTATAGCTTTTACAACACAGTATCTAGATCCTGAAAGAATGGATCTGATATACTAAATACAAAAAGTCAAAACTATAGTTACAAAAAATAAGGAAAGATCCTCAAGATGAGGTCAATTCCACATATGATGGTTTTCAGAGGTAGTAGAGTCCTTGTGTAGTGCAGAATAGCCTTCCAAGGCTGTTTGATGACTCTTGAAGGAGATAAGATTCGAATTTGCTGAGTTTGGCAAAAACCCTAATTCATTGCCACAACAATAGGTACCAAAACCAACTTGAATACCCCTTATAACTCTTTTACATCAAAAGTGGATCTTAGATCTGACTTTATAATTCAATATCTATCCTTTAAAAGAGTTTTCAAGTGATTTGGATTAATAAAACTTCGATCTGGGAAAAATTTCACCTTTTCTGTCTAATGACAGGTTTCGGTGGTTAACACAGAGGAATTATGAGTATATTAACCACCGAAAAGCTCTGTTTTCGGTGGTTAATGAATAGTCGTCTTGTTCGCCTAAACCACCGAAATATTAACTTTCACCAAAATTTTAAAATTGCAAAATTGAAATACCTTGCTGCTTCAATGAGTGTTCAAGGCTTCTTTGATTATATTGCTCCTCGTACAGGGCTTGAAACTTCAATCTGCTATGTAGGAGGCTCTATTTCTTTCTCTAAGGAAGTAGCCAATTATGCTGAGGTTTCTAACGCTGAGTGATCAAGAATTGGAGTCTGAGTCTCTTTCACCTTACATCTTAGGAGTCTGAGTTGTCTGTTCAGCTTAGTGTTCTCCTTCATTAACCATTTATTTCTGTCTAGAGTCTTATCATATTTATCCATGACATCCTGACTAATATGATACAATTCCACATTCTTATCAACTAACTCTGCATTTTTCTTCTTGATTTGTTTCTCAGAGACTTCTAACTCATAAACCTTCTTAAGAAGTTGGTTTTTCCTCTGTGACTTGGTTGGTCTTGGTCTGCTAGTAGATGGCTCAGCCACAGGTGTACTCTGTTCTTATGGAGGGGTAGGAGTAGGCAGATTAGGGTAGTCATCAATAGCTTGACCAGTTTGTTCTTCACCCTCTGTCCCTGTGTGTTCTTGTTCAGGTTCAGAGTCACTATATGGAAGATTCAAGGGGTTGTCTCTCTCAGCTAAACCCTCAGTTTTCTCACCTTCTTTACCAAACTGTATTTTCCTTTTAGTTCTTTTTCTTTTGGCAGAGGATGATTCTGTTGGCTCTCTTGAAGGTGAGATAGCCCTCCTTTTTCTTCGACTGCTCTTAGGGGTGATGGACTTCTTAGTAGCAGACATTTTTCCCTTATCATCTTGTTGAAGATTAGTTTGGAACTCATTCCAAAATAGGAAATGATTCTAGTCCACTTGTTTCTTCTTCAAGGATTCTTTAACAATGAGTGTAATCAACCCTTGGTGTAACAACCTGCTGGCCACTTTGGTAGGTTTCACCTTGACCTGTCTTGCCATTTTTGTGAGAGCTTTATGCAGGTAAAAGGGTAGATTGATAGGTGATCTACCTGTGAAATGGTTCAATAGTTTAAAGTGGTAAAACATAACCTTGTTGTACCTTCCTTCACAAGTGATGTATGCAAAAATTGCCTTTAACAAAGCTTGCCATTTAGGCTCAACAAATGACATTGGTATGTCTTTATTTCAGATGATATCCTTATGTTGAGGCTGTAAATATGATCTGAACTCAATGTTTGTAGGTACAGTGGTCTTGAACCAACATTTCCCTATTCTAGGGAGGCCAGTAATCTCAGTGATGGCTGCTTCATCTACCATGAATTCCTCCTTGCCTATAACAACTGTCCTCCCATCATATGATAGTGCCAATGCTTCTGAGAGTTGTTGGTGAAAGTCTTCAAGCTTCTCACAGTATGAGAACACACCAACCAGTCTAAAAAAGTCGGCCACCTTTGGGTGTGCCTCTAGATACCACGTTCCATCTAACTCAGACCTAAGAGTAGGCCCAGCTTTCGACATCTGATTGATTTAGTTGACCTGTCCCTGCAATTTAGCAAAAAATTTGCGATCTAGGGAGACAAACACCTAAAGTTTAGGAGGAACAGAGAGTGTATGTCGAGATATAAGGCACAGAGTAGGGTGACTCAGAATTTGATTCACATAAACCAAATCTTCAACAGATTCTAATCAACAATTGAGGCTGGATTATAGTTGAGACTTCAACTTCATGTAACAAATATAATTGAACTGAAACTTGAGAGAATCTAAACTACTTGAGGACTCGAGCCTTCTTTGAATTGAATGACAGATGGCTTCGTGACCAGCAACAGGACTTGAGCTTCTTCTGGTAATAACGACAATTGACTGTAGAGTTGGGTTTGTTAATGAAATCATGGGATTCCATCTAATACACACAATTTCGGATTTGATTTTTAAATGAATGGATTTGAAAGCATGAATAAATGGAGTCATTATTAACATATCCTCCCGGGACTTGAAGTTCTGAAAGGCCATGTGACTAATCAATACAGTTAGCCGAAAATCAACTCATAAAATTTTGCGTTATGCCAAGCCTTCATGTGAAATGACAAGTGGTGGTTCGAAAGGACTACAGAGCATCAAAACTCCGATTAGGTGTAATGATAGCATCTTACCTCACCAATTCCATCAATTTTTGGCGGTTATCACTTCATGATTGCGCCAGCTAACAGCTAGATCATGTGAAAGCATGGGCTTTCTTTTTTCCACCTTGAAACATTTTCGGTAGTTAACTGGGCTTTATGTTTCCCTTTTTAAACACCAAAAACCAAGGCTTTCGGTGGTTAATGAACACATCACAAGTTCGCCTAAACCACCGAAACTTGAAATTCTCCCTTTTGCTTAAGAAAATCAAATCCAATGTTTGTTCCAAGATTATTTACAAACAATAGGCTCTTTAACAAGCCTATACCAATTCAGAAATACTTTTTTGGAGTTCTCTCTATCACCTAAAAACAACAATTTTGACTATGCTAGTTTAGGAGGTAACAGTTCCTTAAGTCTTTGGTACCCCATTTATCTAAAGACGTCGCAACATCCGGAGTGTTTTCTGAGGAAGATGTGATAATGAGAGCTCAACAGCTAGAGCTAATTTACTCTCAGTCTGGTTTACTCTACGATATTTTTCCAGATGCACCGAGGTCAATCCTTGACAAGACCAGACAGAGATCTGGACCACATGCTAATGGAATTATTGTTTCAACACAAACAAATATCACTGATCCATTTTCAAATCAATTGCAACAATTGTCGATACAACAAACAACAACCATCTAGACCACCGGTTCAACTGTTCCCCCTACCCAAAATTTGGATGTACACAGTGTGCAAACAACAAACCCAAAGGCCACCCAGTATCTCGATGGAAAGAAGAAACAATGAAATAAGGGTAAGGGGGATAAGAAACCCACTAATAATGTTGGCAGGGGTGACAATGAAAAGAAGAAGTCGAAGTATCCTTGTAATCTTTGCAAGGAAGACCACCCGACCTATCAGTGCCCTCGGCTTGTGGAGGCTCAAAAGTTATTGGCACAACAACAACATGTCGTGTTAACGAACCTATTTCCACACAGGCAAAATCTAACTCAAGCCTCCTTGAGCACAGAAGGGGGAAGTCAAGGACCCCCTTCATCTTCGAGTAATCCTTCGTCCGCAAATGTGTATATGATGAAAGGTGATGCCTATATATCAACTAGAGCACATGATTACAGAAAGCCAAGAACCTCTGAGGAGGGTAAGGAAGACAAGAACCCACCTCTTCCTCTCCATATTCAAAAGACGTTGGTAGAAAAAATGACACGCATCCCAAAAGGTGCGTTCAAAAAGTATTCTCACAATCCAAACACATGGGCTGCCCAGAACTACTCTATGGTGGAGGATTTATCACAAACCCCTTGTGCGATGTCCGCTTTGGAAGTCCTCCAAAGTTTCCCTTCCCAGAGAAAGGATTTGTTAGTTGCCCTAGGATCTATTGAGACTTGTAATCTGGGAATGATCATGCTTGATATGACCAACTTAAAACCTCATCTTCCTTACCACGTAGATTCTCAGATAGTAGTAGCTTACACCACCTAAATTTTTACTCGGAATATTTTCCGTACAATGGTGGATGAGGGTGCCTCGACATGCGTGATGTATTTGGCATTTTGGAAGGCCATAGGCCAACCCATTTTGTCTTCTTCACCTACTCTTATTACATCTTTTGATGGTCATTCTTTCCGACCACATGGGATCATTCCCTCTTTCCCCGTGCAGTTAGGGGGAAAAACCGTGTGCGTCAAAGTTGAAGTGGTCGATGTGTCTCTCGACTACAATATTTTGTTAGGAAGGAGTTGGAACTATGCTATGCAAGAAGTGTTCACGACATTTTTCTGAGTCTTATTGTTTCCACACTAGGGTCAGATCGTAACCATTGATCAATTATCCTTCTCTCGTCCTGACCCTTCATCAGGAGTCTCCATGGTCCCGATGATTGATATCCCTCATCCTGACATCATCAACGTAGGGGTTGGTTTGTACCCACATTTGATGGGTACTTTTGATTACCCGCCTTCAACCGAAAATGTCCATTACATGTTGGTTGACCCCGACCAACCTCGGGCTGAAATATTTCAAATCTCGTCATTTCGCACGACGTACTTTAACGATTCATGGAATCTTCCTTCCCCATCAACTATGATGGAAGGGATATACAACCATGGCATGGCCATGCCTTTGTCTACGGCAGAAGTTGCATACTCGATCATTCAGCGAGCTTCTGCCGACCTCGATCTGACTCCCGCACAAGAGTTAGATCCGATGCTCGAGCCTATTTGGGCTCAAGGTTCCCTTGATGATACAGATTCTTTAGACTTAGTCTTACCCTTAGACGAGGTGATTATTGAGGAAATGACTAGTCCAAAAAAACCCTAGGATGATCTTCATCATAGATCTTACTTCCTCCCAGAGTTAAGATGAAATGAAGCAAGTGAATTCACTCTGACTATGACTAGAGATAAAGCTTGTCCTATTAATCCTTTGGAAATGCATGTTATTTACGCTAAAGGAAATATGGCAAAAATAGTTGAAACGATACCTATTGACATCTCTAGAACCCCTGTCGTCGTGGAGAATATCTTCATCGGAGCGGATTTCTCCCCCGAGGAGATTCAAATATACACATATTTATTTAAATAATTCTCTGACGTGTTTGCCTGGTCTTACGAGGAAATGCTAGGCATAGATCCAAGAATCGTCGAACATGAAATCACGACTCATCCCAATATTAAGTCGGTCCGGCAGAAGCTTCATCTAGTCAATCCTAAGAAATTCGCAGCTATTAAGGCTGAAGTAGAGAAACTACTTAAAGTTGGTTTCATCTAACCTGTCCAATTGACTCAATGGGTGTCGAATCCCATATCGGTCAATAAGAAACAGGGTACGATTCGCGTATGTACGGAATTTCATGATCTAAACAAGGCCTGCCCAAAAGATAATTTCCCCACGCCATTTATTGATCATATAGTCGATGAATGCGCAAGTTGCGAGGCTTTTTCGTTCATGGATGGTTTTTCGGGATACAATAAGATACAAATCAAACCCAAAGACCAACACAAAACTGCTTTCATTTGTCCATGGGGTACATTCGCTTATTGTAAGATGCCCTTTGGTCTGAAAAATGTTGGAGCTACATTTCAGCGGGCCATGTCTTTTTCTTTCCATGACCTCAAACACATAGTTGAGGCTTATCTTGATGATTTAGCATCATGATCTTGCAAGAGATTTGATCATCCAGCACACCTCCGACTTATCCTTGAACGGTGTCACTACTACCAAATCCGCTTGAATCCAAACAAGTGCAGTTTTTGCGTCACGTTGGGTCATCTGCTAGGTTTCATAGTTTCAACCACAAGGATCATGGTCGATCCTCTAAAGGTTGAGGAAATAGTTAAGTTGCCTCCCCGGTGCACCATCCCTCAGCTTCAAAGTTTGCATGGAAAAGAGAATTTTTTATGGCGTCTCATCGCAAACTATGCCGAGATCACAAAAGGTTTTATGCATTTATTAAAGAAGGACATTCCTTTTCATTGGGACGAATCCGCTCAACACTCTTTCACAGCGTCAAAATGCACCCTCATATCAACCCCTCTGCTTCGGCCACCCAATTATAATAAAGATTTCTTATTGTACTTGGTCGCTGCGGAGTCGACCATCAGTATGGTCTTAGTTCAGGAAGATGATTTTCTCTCAGAATACGTGATTTATTACCTGATCCAAGGCCTGGTTGGACCGGAACTCAATTATTCCCACATTGAAAAACTTGCGTTGGCAGCAGTCCATGTTGTGCAACGATTTCGTCATTACATCTTGTTTCGCAAGACGAATGTCATTGTCATTTTGAATCCATTTCAATACGTATTGACACGATGCTTCATCGATGGAAAGATCAGTATATGGATTGTTATCCTCCAGGAATTTGACTTGGAGTTCATTTCGGAGAAATCCAAAAAGTCGATGGTCTTCGCGAAACTCATATTGGAACTTCCGATTGAATCAGGTGATGTTATAACCAACAAGTCACCTATCAAAGGAGACATGTTTTTGATCGTGGCTTTCAACCCTTGGTATGGAGATGTGCTTGTCTATCTCCAGAATTTGAAGTGTCCCTCCTCTGCTTCTCGTGATGAGCGTTGCCATATACGCCATCAGGCTAAGAACTATCTCATACTCGAGGACACTTTGTATCGTCAAGGTGTATACTACATCCTTCGTCGATGTCTCACTCATGAAGAAGAAGATATCATGCTTAACGATTTCCACATGGGATCATGTGGCGATCATTTGTCTGGGTTGGAAAAAACCCAAAAGATTCTACAAGTCGGTTACTTCTGGCCGACATTAATCAAAGATTGTGTTGAATCGGTCAAGAAGTGCCACCCGTGTCAGATATTCTCTTGGAAGATGAGGGCACACTCCACTCCCATGTTTCCCATTATTACCGTTGGTCCCTTCACTAAATGGGGGATTGATTACACTACATGCAACCCCCCTTCAGCAAGGGGGCACCACTATATCATCGTAGCAGTAGAATACTTCACCAAGTGGGTCGAAGCTATGCCAATGTTTAAAGACGACGAGGAGACCGTAACTCTCTTTTTGTTCAACCAGATAATAGAAAGGTTCGACGTCCTGAGTGTAAGTTTTAAACCTGTGAAGTAAAGAAATGCATATAGATTCTTAATCAAAATAGAATTTAATCAATGGGATCATCAGACGCAGTTGTCATATCTAACGCGCCCACACACACACATGCAAAGAATATAACACATACCCAACATTCTCCCACTTGTTGTTTTCTTTGCATCCAGGGGTCCAGGGGATTATATAGTCAACAATCCAGGGCAACAATGCCCATTGTTACTCTACACCAGGAGAACGTTTCTGTGCTCACAGACTTTGTCAATGAATCTGCAACATTCTTCAAAGTGTCAACCTTTTCTAGCAACACCTTATTTTCCTCAACCATGTCTCTCACAAAGTGATACTGAACATCAATATGCTTTGTCTTCG
>JASDQU010262055.1:1248-15573 GCA_032191745.1 Picea mariana
TCATTACACATAGAATATAATTTTTCATTTTAATTACAAGAAAAGAATCTGGATATATGGTGTATATTTATATGAGCTTTGTATAATAAAACATATTCCTAAACAATTACAATTATATATTTTTTAGACAAAGGAAAAACTACAAAATTTGGATTACTAGGAAAGAGTAGTATATGAATGTTGCAGTATTAAACATGTATGGATATATCTTATGATTCCTATCATGATAAATGATTCGTATGTAGTTACAATATCTATTTGGGTGTTAGAGGAATGAATCTTTATTAATGTTTGTGGAATGTAGGAACTGAATAATTACTTTATGATTTCTATTTAGAATTTTATATTCTAAATAAAAGAAGAATCGAGAAAATATTTGCTATTATTACAAAATTACAATTTATGTAAACTTAAATAGTATAATTATAAAATATTAAACAACCTTGGAATATATGAATATTTCATGCTTAAAAGAAGAAAAAATTTTCCACCATTTATAGAGATGGGAGAATCAGGGCATCATGTCAATGTTATTAAGGACTTTGAAATTTTCAAAGTGGACTACGAGATACCATAGAAATTAAGAGGAAACCATGTCTGCAGCGTTACGACTACATGCGATGCAACAAAAAAACATAAAAAAAAAATTAAGTAGGAGGGAAACAATGGAAACAATTTAACAACGCAACTTGACGATGAACACAATGCAAGCTGACCAGAAAAAAGTAAGCAACGAATCACACACTAGAACATCAGGAAACTAGACGAAACATGCGATACTTAATAGACAAATAAAAATGACTACCCACCCAACACTAGAAAGACAATGCATACAAGCTAAAGGACAACATCAACACCCGACACAATGGCTTCTACGACCAATGACTAGAAACTTATATGGTGTGCAAAACCAACACATTCATGCGTTCTGAACCAAGTACCAAATTAATTACAACAACAACATGCCCACATCGGGAAGCACAAGACTTTGTCTAGGTTAATATTTGCATCTATCCATTGAGCACGCAAGATCCCCTCATCGAAAATCATGTCGTCACAAGGCGATAGGCGTGACAGCAACCAAGACGCAACATAACACATCTAGACCAATAACCCAAGAAAAGACAACATGATAGGAGACCGAACTAACTGTCCAAACACAAGATGACTATACCCAAGCACCTAAGAAACAAGTCGACAAGACGCAAGGAGACCTCACTCAAAATTTAATTGCGCAATCAACTGAAGAATTTTTGTTTTCTTAAGAGTCACTTTTTCAAAGGATTCTCCCAATCGTAAAACATAATTAATTTGAGTAATATTTATAAAATTCATGTGCATGGATTTTCTGTTTTAACTCTCTATAAAGTGGAAGTAATGATCAAGTGTTTTCTTAACCATAAATATATAGAGAGGAAGGAGTTATATAAAGAGAAAAGAGTTAGAAAACTAAAGATAGGTCAAGGGAAACTTGCATCTCACAAGAAACTCTAGAAAATAATCAAAGAACTCAAAGGTCATATCTGGTGATAGGTTCATCAACTTTTGTGAACACCTATCAACATCTTGTACAAAGAAATTTTTTGTTTTAAAAAAGGGTGAATTTTTTTCCTTTCTTTAAAAAATGCGAGAAAGAAAAGAGTCTGCATAAAGAAATGTCACATTACAATTTTAAAATCTGGTGTGAAAAGATATACATTGCATATAAGACAAAATATACGCAATAATCCTTGATATAAAAACAGAGACCATTATAGGAATGATATAATAAATAAAAAGATGTTGATATAATTACTGGATCATTGTCAATTGATCAATAAAGTTGTCTGCTAATAATTGTTAGGTTATATAGTGAAATTGTTGTCTAAAATTGGGTGGATAGTTGTGTAGTTACTTTTTAAAAGAGAAAATAAAAATCTAAAAACTTACACCTACCCAGGCAAATTCGTTAATTAGATTGTGGTGTTTAGAGCATGAAATTTGTTGTCAGACATGGGTAAGAATGTTGTCCATAATCAATGTCTACGGTCATCAATCCATATAGTTGTTCGTCAAGATTTCAGTGGCTAATAATGCTATTTCCATATTTTATTAAATGTCTGATATCACTCACATTACATCTAAATTCGATGTCAAATAGAATTTCTATAAACAATATTAGTTTGTTGTCCAGAATGTTTTTCATTATTACAACTTTTCTCATAATAAATATAAAATCATTGGTTTAATAAATGTAATAGTTCACATTCAATGAATAGTAAATTCATAGTCTAATAAAAGTGTAAATTTGTAGTCAATGGATGGTAAATTAGTATTCTAATACAAGTGTAAATTCGTAGTCAATGAATGGTAAACACAGTAAAAAGGGAGTTTAAATTCACAGTCAATGAATGGTAAATTCACAGTCTACTATGTATAAAATCGTTGTCATACTTAGAGAATAATACACTATAATCTATAGAAAATAAATAGGTTTTCATACAACAACAAATGCATCGTTGTCCCTTAACAAATCTGAGGATAATCTATTGATAAAACTAATGATATATAACAATGATATCGTTGTTTGAAATATGATATAAAAATTTTGTCACACATTATATAAATGTGCCATCCAGAATATTGCTATCCATGATATATAACAAATCACAACTTATCAAATCATATCCATTAAAATCAAAATCGTTGCATATAACTCGTTGTTTAATAAATACATGGAATGTCAAGTTAGTGTGAAACACAATGTAAATATAATAAATGTAAAGTAAGTATAAGAAACACAAATTTATATGCTAAGGAACGCAGAGTTAATGAAACGTTGTCTTATTAAATGTATGAGTCACTATTCAAAAATGTAGAGTAATAACAATATCGCTGATCAGATCAATGTTTTTCAATCCATAAATAAATCACAATAAAAATCCATTACTAAACAATAGAAATCCTTACCATAATGTTGTGTAAAAATGGGGTGAAGGGGTTGTGTAATACTCCAAGAACAATGTGATGTGAACGTTGTCTAAAAAACGAATCGCAGAGTAAAATTTTAGGGAGGACGCAGAGATTTGTATAAACAAAAGGCAGAGATCAGAGGTTATACATTCAGAGACAAATCAATCAAACATAGAGTTGATCATTCATAGAAACAAAAATATAAATCATTCTGCAATGAATCAATCCAAAAATTCAAGGACACTCATTCACATAAACACAAGGATTTGAGATTAATCATAAGAGAAAAGCACAGAGATAAGTAAGGGCTAGGTAGTTGAGAGAAATTTATCCTTCACTTATTATCCATGCACAGGAAAGCAAGGAATTTGAATATATAGCTCCTTAAATACCAGAGTGACGACCATCGATTCGGCTCCTTACTGACTTCTTAGGAACGTACTAATAACTAAAGGGGTAAGGAATAAAGGATAAAAACACAAATTCTTCTTCGTAATAAGAAATAAAAAAACTGTAGAGAGTTCATTGCAATAAGAGGTGGGGTTCGCCATTTAAAATTAGTTCAAATATAGTGAGAAAGGGGATTACAAATACCGTAGGAAATCAGGTGCAAGAAATCTCATGGAAATGAAATCCTCAACCGAGCATAGAAAAATAAAATGTGTAATTTAAATTTCATTTTCAACTAACAACTTAAATAGGTGTAGCTTATCCCAATGCAAAAGCTCCAAGTCATTGTACCACATGAGCTTCATCCAACTCACTCTTTCCAACCAATGTGACCTTACCAGTACCTCCCAACCAACGCTAGGGGTACTCTTCTTCCCCCTGAGTCCCCCTAAGACACAAAGGAGACACACACACAATACCAGAGAACTTCTAGAACCCAAATCGCCTCGCAATGTCGAGCTACCACTCATTACCCGAGTTGGGTATCCCAACTCCCACAAGATAAGTTCAATCAAGACAAAAATTCAACGTTGTAATGTTATGCGAAATATCCCCCCATACTCATCCTCCTTCATCCTTTTTATAAAATTTTCAAGTAATTTAATTTCCCAAATTCTCATTAAATTCCTTTTTCATTTAATTAATTAGGAAAAACCTCCCCCGTACACATGTCACTCGACCCCCTAATTTCACTAGAAAAATAATTTTATTAATGATTTAATTATTCCTATCTCCCTCACCAACCTAAAAGCATTCTTAAAAACACTCCTTGGTGTCACAATATTCCCTTACAAATCTTAAATGACTTACGCCTTACTTAAGTCCTGGTTGAGTTCATAAATAACAAGTTCCTAAGGAAAGATTCCTTACTAAGTTAGACATTCATCTTTTTCTTCATGTTTCCCCTTTTCTTTAGGTTTCCCCTTTTCTTTAAGTTTCCTATTTCTTTCAAGTTGTCTATTTTTCCTTTTTAACTAAAAATCAATTTAGCAAGTGTAGATAAAACCACCATTTACTCTTTTTATTCTTTAATTAAAACTTAATTTAGCAAGTGTAAATGAAACAAAAAATTACCCTCCTTTTTTTTAACTATTATTAAATTAGCAAAAATAGATAAAAACAACCATGTCCTTTTTTTTTAAACTTTAATCCTCCATTATAATCTGAACTTTAATAAATAAATTTGAATTTATTACCCCTCTTCTTGTTACATGTTCATTATTATTATTTTTTTATCACATGTTCTAATTAGACCTAGGTTGTAATTTCACTAGGTTAGGTGACATTTTTATTCGGGAAAAATGTTTTTAAATATTACTTCTCACATCATTCATTTTAAGGCCATTTAGGTTTATTCACATACTAGTTAAAATTGCAACGTGCCCTTTAGGATGCACTAGGTTCTCCAAGGGTGCCACTCACCTCCTTTACATTTTCCTTTCACGACGTTCCCTTCGGGACTCACTACATGCTCCAAGGGTGCCACTCACCTCATTTTCTTTTACTTACACAACGTTAACTTCAAGACACACTACGTGCTCCAAGGGTGCCACTCGCATCTTGACTCACTTGGTAGACATAACAAACCGTTGGAGTCTATACTCTGGAAGGTGATATTGTGGGAGACTTAGGGCCTCTAAGGAATAAGTCCCCTGCCTTATTTCACACCCGTTAGAATCATCATGAGAGACTATCATAGTGTGCCCTCATGACATTGCGGGTATTCTCGAACTAGGTAATTGTTAACCTACAGTTCAAGCCACAACGAGAGTGCTAGAAGGATGTGGCAGGGATTCTCCCACACCTCTCCCTTAAAGTCTTTGGTTGTCATCGGTGACCCCTCTACTCCACATGTGAGTCTGGTCGACAAGATATCATCAGCCTACATCCATCAACGAATCATGTCAGCAATAACAATCAATCATCATAACATCTAATCATATTTACATGTCACATCAAGAATATTCAACCCAACAGTCCACTCCTTGACTCGATCCAGAGTCCAAGGGGTTTCATCGATGACTGTACATAATCAATGTCCAAATTTCCACACACTCAGGAGAACCCATTCAATAACACTTGTCTATCTCAATACAATAAATAACATATCATCATATCCATAATTCCTCATAATCATAATCAAAGGGCCAATAGTATAATAATCCAGATCAGTTGCAAGCAAGTATCCTCAAAGTGTAATTTCGTTTAGTACGTGCAAGAGAGGGATGTTACATACTCCCCCTTTTTGTCTAAATTTCATCCCGAAGCTTCATAGTATGTATGTGCCGATAAAAATTCTATAATAGTATGATAAGTCTATATATCAACAAAAATGGAAAATGTTGGTGCATATCATATGTGTCATCCCAGGTCATCGAGTGTGGACTATAGTTGTCCCAATGGACCTTGACATGATCTATTGTTCAACATCGTAGATATCGAATGCGATGGTCCAGGGTGTAGATTGGTTCAGTCGTGAGCGCACCCTCAACCAATACCTGCAAGGTACTCAATTAAAAACATGTGTAGGATCACTAAAATAATGTCTCAAACATAGACGAGAAGGACATCATGCATATGCCTCAAGGATCAGGCAAGGTTAGTCAATAGGCCATGACCCTCTCTTTTCCACAATCTCGCAGGATCCCATGAACCTAGGAGATAGTTTAGCAACCTTTCCAACTTGATCGAACTCTTATAAGGTTTCACCCGCAAGAATAATGGATCGCCACATCATAACTACGATCGACACGATGCGTATCAGCATAACTCTTCTACCAATCCTGTGCTTCCTTGATCCTTTGTCTTATAGTTTTCATTTAATATTCCATTTCTTGGATTGCTTCTGGTCCCACCAAGACCTTATCCTCAAGCTGATCCCAACTCAAGGCATCTGACACAGTCTCTCGTAAAGAAAGTGGAAAGGATCCATATTAATGGTGCTTTGATAACTATTGTTATATGTAAATTCTACCAGTGGTAAGAACTCTTCCCAACGCTTCTGTTGGTACAGAAAATACATAAACAACATGTCCTTCAGGATTTGATTTTTTCATTCAGTTTTCCCGTTTGTCTTCAAGTGATATGTGGTACTAAAGTTAAGTTGGGTTCCTACGACCTCTTGGAAACTAGTCCAGAATCGTCCTATAAACACCAATCCTATAATAGATATAATCCTCTTAGGAACACCATTCCGTCACAATCTCGTTGAGTAAAATCTAGCTATTTATGGTGCCTGATACATCATATGCATAGGAATAAATTATCACTATTCATTAGAGTGTCGACTAACAAAAAAATCGAGTCATGTCTCCTTAGCTTTAGTGGCAATCCAACAATGAAATCCGTCGAAATTACCTCCCATTTCAATTCAGGAATAGTGTGGCTTTAGTAATCCTACCAGATGTCTATGTTTAGCCTTCACCTGCTGATATTCTAGACATATTGCCACGTAGTTGACTATACATGCCTTCACTCCTTTCCAAAAGAATAAGGGTTTAAGGTCTTTCCTCATCTTTGTGACTCCCAGGTGAGCCATGTGCACTGCTCTGTGAGACTCATTTAGGTTCAAACTCCTCAAATCGTCGTTGGGGGGTACATAAATTCGAATTTTAAATCTCATAATATGTCGTTGTCCATAGTAAATCCTTCAAATTTTGTACCATTATTTTTTTTTGTCCAATAAAATCCTTCACCTCTTGGTACCAGTCAGCATCGTGCTATAACGTTAGAATATTTTTACGTAGATTCATTTAAAGAGGTAACACCGAAAAGATGCGTGGTATTTGACTCAACACATCCGCCACTCGGTTCAGTGTTCCTTTTATGTAAGAAATCTTGAAATTGTACTCTCTAAGAAATTCCAACCAACGTCATTGTCGCGCATTCAAGTCGCTTTGTGTAAAAAAGTGTTGTAGTCCATAGTGGTCCATTTTTAGTTATAATTTTCTCCTAATAAGGTAGTGTCTCTAAAATATCCAGGCATAAACAATGGCTTACAACTCTTAATCGTTTGTTGCATAGTTGTCCTCATGCCTTCTCAACTTCCTCAAGATGTAAAAGATCACTCGATCGTCTTGCATCAAGACTCCACCTAATCCTTCCTTGGATGCATCAGTGCATACCAAGAAGTCTGCTTCCATGTCAGGGACCTTAAGTATTAGTTTCGTTGTTAATAGCTCCTTCAACCTCTGAAATGCCTTTGCGCATTTATTAGTCCAAACAAACTTTTTGTTCTTCTTCTGCAATTTTGTAATCAAATTTTCTATCTTTGAGAATCCCTTAATGAACCATCAATAGTATCCAACTAAACACATGCAACTACACACTTCTAGGATATTCATTGGTGCAGGCCATTCCATAATAGCCTTGACCTTTTCTTTATCCATGGTGATAACTTCACCGAAGATGACATGCCCTAAGTAGCGAATATTCGATTGATAAAATGAGAACTTAGACAATTTCCTATACAATTTGTTCTCTCACACACACTTTAGCACAAAGCGCAAGTGCTCGTCATTCTCTTACAATGTCTAAGAGTAAATCGAAATATCATCGATGAATACTTGGATGAACTTGTCCAAGTGTTCGCGGAACACCGCTTTCATCAAACTCATATATACCCTAGTGGCGTTTGTCAGTCCAAAAGGTAAAACAATAAACTCATAATGTCTAAACCTCATCTTAAGGTGGTCTTAGGGATGTTATCCTCCTTGATCTGTAAGTGGTGATACCCTGATCTCAAGTCGATCTTTGAAAACATGATCTAATAAAACAGATTATCAATCCTTGGCAATGGATAGAGATTCTTGATCGTTTCCTTGTTCAATTGACGGTATTCAATGCAGAGTCTCCACAACCCATCCTTCTTTCAAATGAAAATATCATGCGCACTCCATGGTGACACACTTGGACGTATAAGTCCTAGGTCCAACAACTCCTTCGGTTGAATTTTCAACTCCTATAACTCCAGATTCGACATCCGATAAGACTTTATTTCTATTGGTTCAGTCCCTAGTTTTAAGTCTAAGGTAAATTTCAATTCCCTCTCTGGAGGCATCCCAGGTAACTCCTTAGGGAAGACGTCCTCAAACTCTCTTAACTGGAAGGTGTTATATACCTTCCATTAATCCCTTCTCATTTAACATAAGGATCACATAAAGATTACATTCCTTGCGCATGCTCTTCTGTAGCTGCAAGGAAGAGATGAACCTTAGGGAAACTCCCTGGTTTTGACCTACAATCACGTGTCTCTATCCCTCATCATCGACCAATATCAACTGTTTTGTCTTACAATTGAGTATCTCCTTATGCGATTCCAACCAGTCCATACCAATCATGACGTCATAAGATCCTAAGATCGTGACATATAGATTGGCCCTAGTGACAAACTCTCCCAGGTTAAGGCTATAACCCGTAACCTTCCCACCAACCTTTCGTTTGTCTCCCGAAGCCATTTATACAAAGCTAAACTCATCCTGTTCAAATTCATTTACCTTAATTCTCTTTAGTGCTACCCCAGAAATGAAACTCTCTATAACATTGAGATATTAACAAAATACTGAGGGTCTAGTCAGCAATGGTACCTGACATCTCGAGCACATTCAATTGGTGCTCTACCTGACAGTTATTTAGTGCTTCATTAATCTGATGGACCTTCACAAAATATCCCACGGTAGTGGGTCCAATTGGTCCAGATACTCTAGTCCTCTCCATGGGGTAGTCATGTTGGTAATGTTTCTCCCCACATGTCTAACACCCTTTCTTCGGTCAAGTACTCTTGGTATCCGAAGTAGAAGTTGATGGCCCACCGGCTTGGAATCCCGGTCTGTTCTACTAAACATGCCTAGACTGCAACTATTGCAATCGACACTTCTATTGATGTTGTGGTCCTCGGTAAGGAGGTTGTTGCTGAGTCATTAGTCGACAAGGCATAGTGAAAGTGGATCCTCTCTGGAAACCATGATATCCTAGTGAATGCCTCACTGGTGTCTGATCCTGCTGCGCACCAGTTGACACCTACCCTTCTAGTCTCACTGGAGTCGGACTCTAAACCCCACTGATAATATCCTCCTCCTCTATGAGGGCCTTCTGGATGACGTCATCCAAGGTTTGAGGCATCAGAATTCTAACCTTTTCACGAATGTTGACATTAAGTCCAAACATGAACCTGTTGACATTAAGTTTCTCAATATTCGAGTGTGGAGCATATTCAAGTAGCTCCATAAAATGGGCCTCATACTCAGGCACTGTACGATCGCCCTATCGCAAGACATTGAACTTGTTAAGTTGACGCTCAATGAATTCCTCTAATAGTTACCTCTCTTGGAACCGTTCCTTGAAAAGTTCCCAAGACACGTCATCGATGGCCATGTTCAAATGTGGCAGGAGTGTCTTCCACCATATAAGAGTGCTCCCCTTAAGTTGAAATACCACCATGTGAATCTTCATGTTGGAGGTTGTAATCGCGAAGCGTGAAGCGCATCGCCTTGATCTATAGTCATGCCTCGATAGTTTAGCCTTCCACAACACTCGTGGACTCGAGAAATCATCTCTCTTGAGTTCTCGGTGGATTCTAAAGGTATTAGTTGGGGCACGCTATGTACCCTCAGGGGTATAGGTGCCCGGGCCTCATCTTAGTACAGAAAGTCAATCAAGGCATTTTGAAATTCCCTAGAAGGACCTTATCAATACATCATCATCCCTTACAACAATCGAATCCAACCCAAGGAATTGTTCTTCCCCTTGGGGGTTAGACTCTGAAGGTAGGATCCCTTTTGGAGGTGTCACACCTCCTTCCACGACACCACATTGTGAACTTATGTGGCATCCTCTAATCATGATCACCGCATGGACACGTTAAGGTTTTTAATTATCACAAGGGTTAAACTCAAGGGTTTATTGCAGTGGAAAGAGGGGTGATCCAAATTCATAGGGTTGAACCTACTCTAACACCATATGTAACATCCCCATCGTTACGACTACATGCAATGCAACACAAAAACCAATTTTGTTTTTGAAAGGAAGACAACAACGACAATAGTTAAACATCACAACTTGACGATGAACACAACGCACGTCGACCAAGCAACACTAAACAATGACTTAGACACTAGCACATCAGGTAACTGGACGAAACATGCGATAATTAATAGACAGATCAAAATGATTACCCACCCAACACTAGGAAGACAATGCCTACAAGCTAAAGGAAAACATCAACACTCAACACAACCACTTTGATGACCAATACCTAGAAACTTCTACGGCTTGCAAAACCAACACATTCATGCATTCTGAACCAAGTACCAAAATTAGTTACAATGACAACATGCCCACATCAGGAAGCACAAGACTCCGACCAAGTTTACATTCGCATCTATCCATCGGTCGTGCAAGATCCTCTCATCAGAAATCATGCCATCATAAGGTGATAGGCGTGACAGTAACCAAGGTGTACCATAACACATCTAGACCAATAACCCAAGAAAATCCAACATTCTAGGATACCGAATTAACTATCCAAACACAAGAATAATGTACCCAAGAACCCAAGCAAGAAGTCCACAAGACTCAAGGTGACCTCACTCAAAAATTAATTGCGCAACCAACCAAAGAATTTTTGTTTTCTTAAGAGGCACTTTTTCTAGGGAGTCTCCCAATTGTAGAACATAATTAATTTGAGTAATATCTATAAAATTCATGTGCAAGGATTTTCTCTTTTAACTTTCTATAAAGTGGAATTAATAATCAGGTGTTTGCTTAACCATAAATATATAGAGAGGAAGGAGTTATATAAAGAGAAAAGAGTGAGAAAGCTAAAGATAGGTCAAGGGGAACTGACATCTCACAAGAAACTCTAGAAAATAATCGAAAAACCCAAATGTCATATCTCGTGATAGGTTCATCAACTTTTGTGAACACCTATCAACATCTTGTACAAAGAAATTTTTAGTTTTAAAAAAAGGTGAATTTTTTTTCCTCTCTTTAAAAAATGTGAGAAATAAAAGAGTGCGCATAAAGAAATATCACATTACAATTTTTAAAAGATGGTGCGAAAAGAGATACATTACATATAAGAAAAATTTTATGCAGTAAACGTTGATATAAAAGAGGAGACCATTACAGGACTGATATAATAAATAAAAGGACGTTGATATAATTACCATATCGTTGTCAACCGATCCATAAAGTTGTTTGCTAATAATTGTTATGATATATATTGAAATCGCTGTCTAAAACTGGGTGAATGGTTGTGTAGTTACATTTTAAAAGGGAAAATAAAACTCTAAAAACTTGCACCTACCCAGGCAAATTCATTAATTAGATTGCGGTGTTTAGAGCATGCAACTCGCTATCAAACATGGCTAAGAACGTTGTCCACATTCAATGTCTATAGTCATCAATCCATATAGTTGTTCGTCAAGATTTAACTAGCTACCAATATTATTTTCATCATTTATTAAATGCATGATATCGTTGCACAACACTTCTAAATTCATTGTCAAATAGAATTGCTATCAACAATAATAGTTTGTTTTGCAGAATGTTGTTATTACAATTGTTGTCATAATAAATATAAATTTGTTGGTTTAATAAATGTAATAGTTCGCAGTCAATGAATGGTAAATTCACATTCTAACAAAAATGTAAATTTGCAATCAATGGATGGTAAATTAGCAGTCTAATACAAGTGTAAATTCACAGTTAATGAATGGTAAATTTGCAGTAAAAAAGGAGTGTAAATTCATAGTCAATGAATGGTAAATTCAGAGTCTACTATGTCTAAAATCGCTATCATACATAGAGAATAATATGTTGACATCTATAGAAAATAAATAAGTTGTCATACGACAACAAATGCATCATTGTCCCTTAAAAAATCTGAGGATAATCTATTGATAAAACTAATGATATATAACAATGATATCTCTCTTTGAAATATGATATAAAACAAATTTCACACATTATATAAATTCTCCATACAGAATATTGCTATTGATGATATATAACAAATCGCAACTTATCAAATCGTATCCATTAAATCAATCGCTATCCATTAAAATCAAAATCACTGCATATAACTCGTTGTTTAATAAATACATGAAATGCTGATTTAATATGAAACATGGAGTAAATATAAGAAACACAGAGTAAGTATAAGAAACACAGAGTTATATGCTAAGGAGAGTAGAGTTAATGAAACACTATCTTATTAAATGTATGATTTTCTATTCACAAATGTAGAGTAATAACAATATTGCTAATCAAATAAATGATGTGAAATCCAGAACTAAATCACAATGAAAATCCATTACTAAACCATAGAAATCCTTACGAGAATGTTTTGTAAAAACATGGTGAAGGGGTTGTGTAATACTCCAAGAACAACGTGATGTGAACGTTGTCTAAAAAAATAATCGCAGAGTAAAATTTTGGGGAGGATGTAGAGATCAAAGGTTAAAAATTCAGACACAAATAAATCAAATGCAGAGTTGCTCATTCAGAGAAACGCAAAGATAAATCATTCCGCAATGAATCAATTCAAAAACGCAAGGACACTCATTCACAGAAATACAAGGATTTGAGATTAATTGTAAGAGAAAAATGAAGAGATAAGTAAGGACTAGGTAGCTAGAAGAAAATTATCCTTTATTTATTATCCATGCACAGGAAGGCAGTGCATTTGAATCTATAAGTCTTTAAACACCGAAGTGATGAACGTTGATTAGGGTCGTGGTTGACTTCTCATGCCCATACTAATAACTAAAGGGACAAGTGATGAAGGATAAAAACACAAATTCTTATTCGTAATAAGCAATAAAAACAATGCAAAGAATTCATTGCAATCAGAGGTGGGATTAGCCATGGAAAATCAATTCAAATACAGTGAGCAAGGGGATTACAAATATTGTAGGAAAGTAGGTGCTAGAAATTTCATGGCAACGAAATCATCAACCGAGAAAAACAAAAATAACATGCATAATTTAAATTTCATTTGCATGTAATGACATAACAGACATACCTTATCCCAACATGAAAGATCTAAGTCATTGTCCCACGTGCGCTTTGTTCGGATCTCTCTTTCCAATCGATGTGACCTCACTAATACATCCCAGCCAATGCTAGGGTTACTCTTATTCCCCCTGAGCCCCCCGAGCCGCAAAGGGGCCACACACACAATACCAAGGAACTACTAGAACCCAGCTCGCCTTGCAAGGATGAGCTACCACTCGTTACCGGATCTGGGTATCCCAATGCCCACAAGAGAAATTCATACGAGACAAAAATTTAACAACGCAGCATTACGTAAAAGATACCCCCAAACGCCTCCTCCTTCATCATTTTTATAGAGTTTTCAAGCAATTTAGTTTCCCAAATTCTCATTAAATTCGTTTTTCATTTAATTAATTAGGAAAAACCTCCCCCATACACATGTCACTCAATCCCCTAGTTGCAGTAGAAAAATATTTTTATTAATTATTTAATTATTCTTATTTCCCTCACCCACCTAAAATCATTCATAAAAATGCTCCTTGGTATCCCAATATTCCCTTAGAAATTTTAAATGACTTATGCCTTACTTAAGTCCTAGTTGAGTTCATAAACAACAAGTTCCCATGGCAAGATTCCTCACTAAATTAGACATTCAATTTTATTTTTTATGTTTCCCCTTTTCTTTAGGTTTCCCATTTTCTTTAAGTTTCCTATTTCTTTTAAGTTTCTCTCTTTTTCGTTTTTAACTATAAATAAATTTAGCAAGTGTAGATAAAACCACCATTTACCCTTTTTCTTCTTTAAATAAAAATTAATTTAGCAAGTGTAGATGAAACAACCATTTACCCTCTTTTTTTTAACTATTATTAAATTAGCAAAAATAGATAAAAACAACCATTTCCCTTTTTTTTTTTTTTAATCCTCCAT
>JASDQU010262057.1:0-10457 GCA_032191745.1 Picea mariana
AAGGGGAAATTTCGAGTACGTATATTTTGAGTACGAGGTTCTAAGAGATTCCACTATAAACTTTCACAGAAACAACATGCTTGGCAAAGGAGGATTCGATGAATTTTATAAAGTATAATTTCAAACATGGATTTAATGAGTTTGTCCTAATATATGACTTGTTTTCAGATCAATTATAATGAGTTTGGTGAGAAGGGAAGACTTATGGATGCGAAGGATGTTGTTGTTAAGAAACTGAATGGAAGAGATGAGAGTACTCAAGGCGCGGAAGAGTACGTCACCAGAATCTTGTTCGTTTACGAATTTATGTCAAATAACGGTCTTCACAAGCATTTGTTTTGTATGTATTGAAGAATTTCTTGGCTAGGTTGCTCCTATAAAAGCTGTTGATTTCAGCATTTGAGTTTTTAACTTTTGAAATCATTTTTAACCCTTTGTACTTGTATTGAGGGTTCCAAATATTGTTGTTGGAGGTACACAGGAGAGATAGGAGATGGTCTAATATCAAATGTTCAAACATACTTTTAGATGATATATTTCATCCTAAAACAGCAGATTTTTGAATGGCTAGATTCTTCCCGGAAGGTGAAACCCATGTTTCTACCATAGTCCGAGGAACAATGTAAGTTGTGCAATTCATTCAGTAATTGTTCTCAAAATTGATATTCCTTATGAAGTAGAATCCTAGAATTAATTTTAGTTTCCATCCTAGGGTTAACCACTGATTTATAGATTTGTGTTCATCCTACAAAGAAAACTTTCGTAGATGTTGTTGTATCCAGAACTGCTAGTTCCACCACCACAACAAGCTGTGCAACCTCAACTTCTACAGCGGTAGCGAGACCTTCGAGTTCCACGGCCACAACCTATTCTACAACCTCAACTTCTGCGGCTGAATCTCATCAATGTGTTGGATCTATAACCATGTCTTTACTTAATTCTTAGTGAAGGAGTCTGATAGATGGATGTGATGTTTTTTTCGTTATTATGTAGTTTTAGAGCGAGAGTGATTTTGAAGGGAAATTACAGTAGTACATGAATGTTTTAGCGACCCTTGTAACATACTAACGATAGTTATAATGCTACACCAGCACTATACTATATGTATAAATATAGATACCTTAGCGCCATGTAGACGAGAAGCCCCAGTTCATGGAAAAATAAATTATATTTGTTTTTTTATAATAAAATCAATGTTAATGAAATTAATAATATAATTGTTAAATAATTATACAAATTTATCATATGTACACAACACTAGCACATAGCGATTTCATTCACTTTCTATTTTAAGTGATACTAGCTAAATACAAGAGCTTGATAAATTAAAAGTACACACTTCTATCGTAAAGAAGAAAAGGTAGATACATATATCCCTTCTTTGGGTTAGATAAGTTTATATGTGTTCCCCATATCACAAGAACGCCTACTTTTAATTGGTGTAAATACATTTTTGGTGTAAATACATTTTTAATAGAAAAGTTTCAACATTATGATTTAATGATAGGGTGATCACAGCAAATTCAACCAAATTGAATGGTTTAATGATAGGGTGATCACAGCAAATTCAACCAAATTGAATGGTTTAATGATAGGGTTGAAGCAAATTCAACCAAATTGAATTGTTGGAAATATCATGGAGATATTTACATCTATGATTTTTTAAAGTTTTGACATTTTTATATAGTATTTTTTTTTTTTCAAAAGAACAAAATTTTAATTTTTATATAAAAATGAATATTTTGTATATTTTTGGTATTTTCTTTCCTCAATCTCATAATGAAATATATATTATGTTTATGAAAAAAATATTTGATTTATAGGGCATGTGTGGTGATTATGGACCATATGCCTTTTCCACTAGGATAGAAAGAGTAGTTTAGCACCTCATACATTTATTTTCATGCTTAAACTATGTCTATGGTCACTCTATCATTTGTAATCTTCATATTTTCACATATATTATGCTTATGGGACAAAGAATCACTTTGCAGGGCCCATAGGTTTGCTTAGGGCCCATGTGCATAATCAATGAGCCTTCAAAGTGTCTTTTAGTCACTAACATAATAGTGTCACCCTCTGGACCATGTCTAGGGAACTAGGACCCATTATTGGTGCACAAAATCTTGTAATGGTGCCCATATTACACCAGTGGACCAAAGATTCCCTTTATAAGGCCTTCGTGGTGGTTTGGGACCCTCTGAATTTCCTATTAACCTATTATGGCCTAAAATATTGATGCTCTTCYTTAGACCATGGCCATAGATTRGATACCTTTCCATGGAAAGTGAAACCTTGTAATGACACCTATATTACACTTGTGGTCAAAAGATTCTATTTATAGGGTATATATATTGTGGTTTGAGACCCTATGCATGCTMCATGACTCCTAAAAGCATTGTTTAGGACTTAAAAGTGTATTTTAGGCCCTAAGATGTCACTTTTTATCCTTGGACCACATCTAAGGCATTGCCAACCATCTTTATTGTGAAAAAACTTGTAATGTTTCTCCTATCACACCTACAAGTGAAATCTTCCCTTTGCATGACCTTTGTCGTGGTTTTTTTTGCCATGTGAATGTTCCATGAGCTCTAGAAAACATATTTCAATCCATAATACATTATTTTTCAGGATCAAATCATATCGAGTCTTCAACACTCAATTCTAGTGCATGAAACCTCATAATGGCATCCATATTACACTCATGTGCTAAATTTTCCTCTTAGGGAGCATTTTGAAAATTTAAAACCTTTCTTAGAAAGTTTGTTATTGTATATSTTGATGTTAGTGTAATATTTAACAAGACAAAATAAGAATATTTGTAACATGCAATTGGAGAAGGTGATGAAAATGTTGAAGGATGAGAAGGGAAGATGTTGTTATGTTAGATAAGGTTACATTAAAAAAGAATAGTTTAATTATAAAAAAATTAACAACAATAAAAATAAAGCTAAACAATCAAACATCTAAAATATTAGTTCCTTTGTAATAAAAAAAAAATAGACCTTAAGAAATTAGATCCCTTTCTGTACTTGATAGATCCGAATTTAAGATAAATCTTTACTTATCTTCATTTTTTAAATGAAAAATCATCAAAGTAAAACATTCTATTGTAGAGCACCCACCTTTATTGAAAAAAAAAAAAAAAACTTTAATATCATAATATATCATACAGTCATCTCAAAATACTATATTACAAATTCATCTTTAACCTAAAATAAAAATAAGTGGTAGAAATTGGAATTAGCCTTGTGTCAAGGGAGTAGTAATTGTAAATTGAGCCAAAAACAATTTAAACAAAATACTTAAATTATAGTTTGAATGTTAATGAAAAATATGAGGTCCTATATATAACAAAAGATATTTTATTTATTTTTAAATTCTACACTTGGAGATTAATCACCATATATTTGAAATGAATCTAATCTATGTGTATGCACAATTTCATGAGAGATTAATACATGTAGCATACTCAAAATTATCTCGAAGATAGGAATATTGATAAGATTTTAAAAAAATGAAGTTTTCCATACCCAAGTTGAATATGAAGTAGCCCATTCATTAAGCACCTTGGTGAATAGAATTTGTCCCCTGAAAAAATATTTGAACTTTAAATAATGTGTATGAGTCATATAATGTGCACGCCTAAAATTATAAATAAACATAAAAATTACATGTTCACTAATTTATCATTTTAAGGATGGAAAATTTACCTTAATCTCTTTTTATTTTTTGAATTGTTGGAAATATTATGGAGAGATTTACATCTCTCATGTTTTAAAATTTTGAATTTTTAATATAATTTTTTCTATTTTCAAAAGAAAAGAATATTGTTTTTTTACATAAAAATGAATCTTTTGTATTTTTTTCATATCCTTTTTTCTCAATCTCATAATGGTACATATATTTTGATTATGCAAAAAAATATTTCATTTATAGGACATGTGTGGTAATTATGGACTCTATGCATGTTCCATTAGACTAGAAAGAATAGTTTATCACCTTATACATTTATTTTCATGCTTAATCATTTGTAATATTTATATTTTTACACATATTATGCTTATGGAGGTTTGTTAAGGGTCCATGTGCATAAAGATTAAGCATTTATATAAATCTTAAAGTTAATAATTATAATCCTTTTGATAGTATAAACATTTTAAGAAAAATGTGCACATGTACTTTATATACATATATATATATATATAATTTGACTGGTTTAATGGTTAATGAAATGTGTTTCCTCCTTGAAGATCGTAGGGTCAAATTTGGAGGGAGGTAAGTCATGTCTCTTGTCCCACAAACAAGGGGGTCTCAAAAACTAACTTGGTTTTTAGCTTGGCCATGACATAAATTATTATTTTTAACATTTCCTTTTACAAGTATTCCAAATATTTGGAATAAGTGGATCAAAGACAAAATCACTTGCATGTCTCAATGATAAGTGATAGAGATAATAAATACCTACAACATTTCCTTTCACAATCCTTTCAAATATTTGCAATGAATGGATCAAATATAAAATAACTTGGATGTCTCAATGATAAGTGATAGGGGTAATAAATACCTACAACATTTAGGGGTAATAAATACCTACAACATTTCCTTTCACAATCCTTCCAAATATTTGCAACGAATGGATCAAAGATAAAATAACTTGGATGTCTCAATGATAAGTGATATGGGTAATAAATACCTACAACATTTCCTTTCACAATTCTTCCAAATCTTTGCAACAAATGGGTCAAAGATAATTTTTTCCCATAAATAAAGAGGTCTCATACAACCAAGTRTCACTATAGTCCAATTGTATATTCGACCAAAAACAATTTWAAAAAAATCCTTAAATTATAGGTTGAATGTTAATGCAGAATATGAAGACCTAAATATAAAAAAAGATATTTTATTTAATTTTAAATTCTACATTTGGACCTATAAAGTGGCATATAGTTAAATTCTTTTAAAATGAATAAGATAATAAAATTTTACAAGTAAAAAAATATCATTATTTTTTTAGTTATGGTATATTTGAAAGAAAAAAATAATAATAATTCGAACTTACATGTATGGAGTTTCATGAAAGATTAATACATGTAGCATATTCAAAATTATCATGAAGATAGGGATATTGTTCAAGATTTAAAAAAATGAAGATTTCCATACCCAAGTTGAATATGAAGTAGCCAATTCATTAAGCACCTTGGTAAATAGAAATTATCCCTTGAAGAAATATTTTAACTTTAAATAATCTGCATGATTCATATAATATGTACCGGTAAATTATAAATAAACAGAAAAATTACATGTCCTTAAAAAATTTATTCTTTTGAGGATGGAATTTAACCTTAATTTGTTTTTTTGGTGAGATTTTTTAATTGTTGGAAATATCATGGAGAGATTTACATCTTTGATGTTTTAAAGTTTTGACACTTTTATATAATTTTTTCTAACTTCAAAGGAAATGAATATTATTTTTAACATAAAAAATAATCTAACGAGTGTGATTCCTTCAAGCTCAAAACATGGGTTTTATACCTATTAACATTCTAAAACTGGACTTTCATCATTCAAGGAATTCTTCTAAGAAAATTCAAGGGATTTACAAGGCTCTTAGGATCTCTTGCCTTGCTCCAAAAATGCTAAATCATTCCTATTTCACCACTTTAGGTGGAGATTCACAGCTTGTGAACTGCCTATACCAGAAGAGGGGATTCCATAGAAGCATTAAGACACTCTTAACCACACATAGGCCTCTCTCAGGAGCTGATGCATTGCCATTCATATGTCATGACACGTTGTCCATTCTTCCTAGGGGGTATTGTGCATTCTTATTTTATAATTGTGTTCCCTTTTCAAAGGCATCACATATGGAAATATACATAGCACATCTACATGCTTATACGATTCAATTCTATTACACAAGATATATGAAATACTTATTTTTTTACAATATATACCAACCAACTCATTGTGGGTGTTCTCCTTTCCACCAAACCATAGGCTCTTCATGCTCAATCACATTGGTTGTAGGCCACCCCAGTGCCAAGCCATGATATCACCAGGGAACTTTCTATGCTCACCTATCCTAGCTTGTTCCTCTTCAAGGTTTATCAGATGTCTTCAAATATCAATCTCACAACCTCTCATCCTGGCATAGGTTCTTGGGTTCTCATACCAGTCTTGCGACCATATAAATTCTCCGAGACTCCCTGAAATCTCCTTGAGTTATTTCCTCGTGCATCTTTTTCCCGGTCTCCCCCTATCATGCCCCTTCATGTGTTCCTTGCAAGTAATATCTTAGGAAGATTGTCGACCTATCCCCCCCCTTTCATCTATCAGAAGGCACCCGTGGGTCAATCATGTGAACTCGTGAGGTATTTATTGTTTTCCTTTGGCTCACAGTTGTTGTTTTCCTATTCATACCTCCATACTCTCATTCATTGAGGGTGGTTCGTTTCTCAACCACCAATTCTCCCTCATTAACTGATTTTCCTTGAAATTGGGGCTAAGGTAAATAATATGTTATTTCTAATTGAATTATTTTAGCAAAGGGGAATTGAGTCATATTATCATAATAAACCCCTCTCTAGGTTTCCCATTCTTTTCCCTGGTAGTATCATGGTCAATACTTTAAGGCTTCACCCTCAAATTCAGTTATTAGTATTTACAATTAAAAAATGTTATAATTACAATATTGAAATGCCATTTCAAGGAAATCATAAAATATGATAAGTTACATTATGGGGGAAATAGGGTTCTTACAATCCACTCCCACTTAAAGGAACATCGTCCTCGATGTTATTTTCAGCAACACCTGTCCTGCCATTAACTTTCAATTGCTTCAAAAATGTTTTCTTCTTCTTGATATAGATCTTTCCTAGACTCTTGAAATTTAGCATATGCCTACAATATTTTCAAACAACAAGCACATTTAGTCCAATTTCATGCAAAAACATTTTATTGTTGTTCATAACTCAAGGAGAAAAATTTCATATATCAACATAGTACTTATCTATGTATTTCATGGATATGCGTCCATATGGATGTCATACTCACTAATCTCATTGCTTTCCTTGTCATACCGATTGTTCGCATGATCCCAATCAACAAATGAAAACAATTTCAAAGACTCCATCAAGTCTTACACATGAGCTATCGAAGTCCCCCCTTCGTTGTGGTCACTCGCCTTTCAAGCTCAAGGTCAAGCACCCCCTTCTCTACTATATAGTCCCTCAGGCAATCCATATTGCCTTCGCAACATTTATCAAACAAGAAGAGTTTCAGGGAGTTCGTTGAGTCTTACAACTGAAGAATCTCCCAAGTTTTATCTGTCGAGGCTTCCCTCTGGCTTTCTCTGATCAAAGTGTCTCTTCAGCTCGTGTTACTACAAAATAACATTATTTACAGACATCATGACTCATCACATAGTTCTTTTTTCTAAACAATGCCCCTCTTCCATGCTTTTGTATTTGACATAAACCATCTGTCCCTTTAGGAAATACATGCAATATCACCTGTATCACATGCATATAATAACCGTGAGATACTATCATCAATTTATCAATAAATTATTTCTTTCAAAACTATTAACCACTGATTTCCCATTCCACTTTTCAATTTCCATATATGTTCCATATAGGAACCAAACTTCACAAGTCTAACACTTCCTTCTCGTGGCAGTTTGACTCTTTATATTCAACAACATTGGTATTCCTTATGGTCCTACAATGTTTTTCTATCCAATGCCATCTTTTTTGTAGTTCATTCTTTATACAACCAAACAAACTGTTAGTTTGTCATGTATATATATTCTCACTACAAACTTGTAGTGGCTTCCAAGCTATTTCAAAATCTATGCATACTAACAATTATATCTCATTTATCAATTAAATGAAGGGAACTATCTTTCTTTGTGCATGCATCATTTCAACAACCAATCTTTTTACAAAATGAAATCAATCATTATATGGATTTTATTCAATGTTCCAATTCCCATGGCCACATTCACACACAATGCACCCTTGCATTGATTTCAGATTACTACCTTTTCATTTTAGGCACTCTATCCATGGTGTGTTGTGACTCGTCCAACTTCTCATCACATGGATTCTCTATCCACGTTCATTATTAAAACAAGGTTGTTTTTCCTACTTTAAATTGATCACAGTCCTCAAATCAACGTAATATGATCTGAAATAAATGTTTAATATGAAGGCATCCAAACATTCTTCTCCCTCTAGTCCCAATATAGTGTGTCAATCTCAATATAGTGTCGTCAGAGTGGTCACCAAAGAAGGAAGAATCCTGATATGGGAACTCATAACGTCTTTCCTGATGCCCTCTCGCTCATTGTTGTTGCTATCCCAATCATACCTCCATGCCCCCATTCATTGAGGGTGGTTGGTAATTTCTCAACCACTAATCCCCCTCATAAACTAATTTTCCTTGAAATCAGAGATAAGGGAAATAATTTGTTATTTCCAATTCAATTATTTCAGCAAATGGGAATTGAGTCTTCTTATCATAATGAACCTCTCTCTAGGTTTCCCACTCTTTCCCTTGCTAGTATCATAGCAAGTACTTTAAGGATTCACCTCCAAAGTTACTTGTTTCCATTTACAATTAAGCAACGGTATAGTTAGAATATTTGAATTCCATTTTATGGAAATCATTAAATATGATTAGTTACAGGTTGGGGGAAACAAGGGTCTTACACCTTACTCCCCCAACCTCATTTAGTCCCCAAGACCCATTTTCGTTTATGTGCAATAGTTTAAGAACATACATGCACTTTCATAATTGTACAGATGCTTTAAAAAATGAGCACACTTTCAAAAACATGCAAATGGTTTAATGCATGTGCATTTTGAAAATTGTGTGTGCACTTTTATAACATAGTACATGGAGGCAAACATGGAGGCATTCCCGAGCATATGTGGAGATTCGGTGAGGGATGAAGCAATTCAAAAAAAGAACATGTGTGTATTTCTATAGTTCATCCACATTCCTAAAATTTTAAATTAGTACACCTTCCCATTGCAATGAATTTGGAAAGAAACTTCTTGTACCCTCCCAACAACATAGAGATGGAGAAAGCTAAGGAAAATTGTTCAATAAAGAATCTTTTTTACAATAGTTATCCTAACAAGTTGAGTGTAGAATTTATGAGATGCCCAGTGATCTTCCACATACTGCATGACCCGAATTATGTTTGGAACGAAATGAAAGAACAAATATTACAATGAAATAAATAGTCATGAAAATTGCGAAATAGAGAAATACAACAATACTTGATTTCTATTAATGAAAGAACTATAGAGAGACTGTAAAAATAAAGAGTGCAAGACTCCCTAGAATGGTGGAAAATTTATCTCTAAGAAGAGATGTAACGGCTACGCTCATTTGGAAGAAGATGATTACAGTGAGGCTCTAAAGGCCTTTTTGTGTTAAACATGAATGTCAAAACCCTAGACATCCAAAACCCTAACCCTAAGAGATGAAATGCCAAAAGTCATGTGGGTGCATTTAGGTAAGTTAGTACATTAACTTCTCGGGGTCGTAAATTTTGCATACGATCTCTATTTTAGGCGTGTGATAGCCTGTTGGAAAGGTATTTTCGATAAATACACATTACGCCATCAAGTTATGACWCTGTCTACAATTTGACTGTGGTGAGCCAATATRACATTGTTTATGGCCCCAAAAAGACCCTRGAAGTATAAGAAGATGTGTTGACATGAAAACATACAAAATAATCTAGTTGGATTCRATGGGAGGCCATCAGTATCCACTTGSAAGATGTGTAGGGCTCCAGACAACCCCRAAATTCTAGAACCCTCAATTACAAAGAAGTACAAAAGAACGTRYTGAACTAAAAACTGACAAAAGGAGCGAGTTGGAACAGGTGGGTGGCCACCAATATCCACCTGGATCACTGCAATAGCWCCAATTCTTTCCATCATTTTGGTTTAGGTTTTATGACCTTTGTTCCTTATTGAAGAGAAGCATGCATGGGGGAATGAAACCTTGAGGTTYCCTTGTTGTTTSTGATGTACATATATCCCTTGTTACAAAACACAGAATGAGGGGTTTCATTTWATTGAAGAAGTACTCTAGAAACATATAGACAAGACAAGAAATGTCATTTTTACACTTATTCTTTTTTATAAGCGTTAGAAACCATATCTAGAGAATCGATGCATACCGTGGATCATTTCTCCCCCCATTTTTTCAAAACATGGATTATTTCTTTTGTCAATCTTCAAATAGTTTTTTTAATTATTTTTAAGCAAAGAAACTAAAAAATAACTAACTCTAATGTGTTCCCACTAAATAATTGAGTTTAAAATAAGGATAGATTCTCCAATCTTGATGTGTCTTGTGATCCTCTTTCCAACCAGGAAAAAACACCAATTCAAAGGCCCATTTCCCATTTCTAGAGTATTGTGAAATCAGGA
>JASDQU010262061.1:0-13595 GCA_032191745.1 Picea mariana
CGTATTCCGCCACATTGTTCATAGTTTCAAATTCCAGCTTGTATGACAGGGATATAGTCTCTTGGTAGGGCGATATGAAAATTACTCTGGCGCCAGCACCTATACTGGAGGAAGCCCCATCGAAGAACATCTTCCAGACATAGGTGATTGGAGGAGGTATCTGCTGATCACTAATAGGCTGCTTTGTTATCTGTAAAGAGACCTCAGGAGTTCCAGTGATCTGTAACAAACTAGTCCCTAAGTCGGTATCAAGTGCAAAGATGGGATGGTTAGTGGGGTTTGCTTCATCACTGACAATATAGGCTAGCTGGGCCTCTCTGTACAACCTCCCGTGGTCTCCTCCAAAGACCGGAATAGTGGCATATGTGAGGTCCATCTGTAATGTCCCTCCAAGTCTTTTAATCCAAGACCTTGACAACAACATGCCAAATTTGGGAGGAACATCAGCTACCACAATGTCCATGACCATGCTCTTCATGGGCAGTTGAAACAAAGAAACCACTAGGTCCTTGATGACTCCCAGACATTGCACCCTCCTTGAATCAAAAGAGTATAAATCATGATAGGCTTGGGTCACCTCCAATCCCAACTCTTCCATTACTATTTTGGGCATAAGGTTATGGGAATCCCCTGAATCCATGAGGCAGTTATGGAGCACTTTATCATGTATATTCAGGGATGTGTAGAAGGGAGGGGATGAATCATCTCTATCTTCTACCATGGGCCCTAAGACGACTGCAGGCTTTTCATCTTGAAGGTTTATTGAGTGAGAGGGAGGCTGGGGGGTTCAAATTGTAGCAACTTGGAGAGGGACCTTTTGAAGTCTTCATTTTTAACCAGCTCAGAGAGAGGTACAGGAATCCTAATCTTCTGAATCTCATGCTCAAAATTGAAGGAGGGGGTAGGTTTAGGAGCTTCCCTTACCTCAGTGACAGGCTCTTTGGCTGCTGGCGAAGCACTCTGAGTATTATTTTCTTTAGCCGCGGCTGCTATAGTTTTGATAGGCCTATCTGCTATGAGGGACTGGTCTGGGTTGTCAAAGTCTCCTGCTTTCTTCCTTGACCTGAGATTGTATCCATTAGAAGTGTGACCAGGCCTTTCTTCTTTCCCCAACTCATGAATTTGAGCACTCATTAGTGATTCTTCATATGCAGACTGCGTCAAATGGGGAAAAGGGGGAATTTCTTCAATACAGTGAATTTCAGGGCCAAACTCGTCTATCTCCTCTCTTTCCTCATGACCAACTAGGTTGTTTTGGAGGGGGGTTTGAACCCTTTGATCTTATCTATCCTTTCTCCTCTGTTCCCTCGGGAGGACCTGAGGTATATTGTTAGCAGGTCATCTGAAACCTCTATTATCATTGTTTTGGGGATTTCTGTACATGGGCTTCCCTTCAAATTCCAACCTTTCTATCTTGGCAGTGAGTGATTTTAGTGTTCTAGCTGTCTCATCCGTCTGATGGGGCAGGGGAGAGGAACTAGATGAAGAAGCTTCAGGCTTGTTCTTGGACGTACTTCTATCACCTGTGTTTCTGAGTCGGTTGACAACCAATATGTTAGATTCTACCTCCACGGCTGCATCCTGCATGTGGGCCAGCGTAGCAGCTCTTCTCTCTTTCAGCAGTAGGCAGAAATCAGGATCAAAGGCGCTGGAGTAAGTGATCATTGTAGAGGCTTCGGAGGGTTTTATCTCAGCAGGGATTCTGTTGTACATTTTATTAAACCTCTTGGAGAAGTCAGAAACAGACTCTCCTTCCTTTCTCTTCAACGACCCAAACTCTGTCATGTAATACATGAAGTCTTTTTTATCTCCCCACTGTCTCAAAAAGGCATTATCTAGAGCTCTGATCCCATCAATAGATCCAGGAGGCAGGGCCCTGAACCATTTTCTAGCCTCTCCTTGAAGACTATGGACAAAAATTCTCATCCATACGTCTGTGTGCATGATAACATTATCATCCGCGAAAGTGTAAAAGGCTGCTAGGTGCTCTTCAACGGCTATGTCCCCCTCGCCTGTAAAATTGGGCAACAACTTTAGGTATCCTTTTGGTGGGAGGGCATTGAGAGGCTATGGTAGCATGAGGGGAGCGTATCTAGCGGCTATGATGACCTCTATTTCGTTCATAGGGGGATTTTCTCTGGCCATGGGAATATTAGGTGGAGGAGAACTCAGAGGAAAAGGAGTTCGCGAAGGGGCTATCGGGAATGAATATCGGAGTGGGGTGGGGAACAAGAGGGGATTCAAGGAGAAGGCTAACGCGCTCGAGCCAACAGGTGTTCCTCCTTGTGCAGGAGTGGGGAAATCTTCTGTGGTCGTTGTTCTATGCCAAGGTAAAGCTTCAGAGGAGAGGGGAGTCACAAGGATTTCTCCCTCCAATCCTAGACCAGAAGGGGAAAACTCAGCAGGAACACTCCCAAAATTTAGGAAATGGGAAACTTGTGAGTGGAGTCTATCAAGAAACTGAGGGGGAGAAAACAGAGTTCTTACAGAAGGAGATGGTGGATTACCTGTTTTGGCAGTGGAAGCTTCTTCTTCAGGGGCCTTTCCTTGTCTGAGAACCACCTCTGGATCGGTTTGAGGTGTAGCTAGGGGCAGCTGTGGATGAGACCGCATGTGTCTGCCTCTGAAAGCCACAATTGATAGAGCAGGTTCTCCCCAGCGGAGTCGTTACAATGGAGTTTCCAGGTGCACAACAACAATCTCAATAGTTTTGATATCTGATGCACCTTCAGAATCAGCTAATCATTCTCGTTCAATCCTAGGGAAAATATTCAACTTCATCCCCGGCAACGGTGCCAGAAATGTTGGCGACGGAAGTCACTCCTAGATTGCTTAGCAGGAGCAGAGCTCGACACCCATCAATTTTATGTCACAATGGTTTTTTATGGGTGATCAAATGGACAGAGACTCGGGGGAAATGTCACTCTAACTCAGAGACTGGGTCCAACATGTATGAAACAAAGGAGGTCTTGACCTAACTTCAGTCAGTGGTTTGATAAAAAGGTGAATAGGTGGAAGACTTGATAAGAGGAGTGAACAAGCTACTTTAGGCAATAGGCTTTCTACAGCTTGTTGAAGAAAAACCCCGAATGCGAGATCCTCAGGTTCAGGGCTTCGAGGTACTGATAAGGGACTTGACTGGATTCTCCAATTCCAAGTTGTTCAGTGTTAGGAGAGTCACGAGGACTGATTAGAAGTAATGCGACCATCACAGTGATCAAATTTTACATCATCCTATAACAGTTGCAACTCGACTAGATTCTCCAATTCCGAGCAGTTCCAACACAGTTTGAACAAATACATGAAAGAAACTGACATTCATAAAGCAAGAAGTCTCAAGAGTTCATACATAACCAGAGATAACAGTGCTTCATTAAAGCTTTACAACCAGGAGCTCTGCTCTACCATCGATGCTTACAAAATGGAAAAAATGCCTAGATATACTTGGAGCTGATTCAAGTGCTGAAGGCGCGATCATATCATGAATTCAATGCTTGACGTTGAGGAGCCTCTCTATTAGGATGGGCTGTTAGTTTGCCTCTGCGCTTGGTCCTCTGTCCCCCTGTCATACGCCTCTTTAATTCAGCATGGCTCGCACCAGGGGGTAGCTGAGCCCTTTGAATGTTGAACTGGCATGTGCAGGTTCCTTTGGTGAGTTGGAGACTCGGCGTGGCTTTCCTGAAGAGAACCGGTACGAGGGACCCTCCTGGGTAAATTTCATCCGAGACCTCCATACTCTGCAATAAATGGGTGACGTGAGGCTTCACCCACCCTCTTTCTTCTTTATCCACTCTGAGCAGGTACCAGGATCCAAATCACATCGAGCTGGATTCGGTAGAGCACAGTGCCTCCCTTCTGAGAATTAATTCGGAACCTTTGGCCAAATGAAAATGAAAATGCCCCTCTTTCAGACCTCCTTCTTGATGACCAGGCGCTAAAACCATAGGCCTGATTCTGGGTGCCATCGGAAATTCGGAGTTCGGGATTTCAAAATGTAAGAAATGAGGGGTGCCAGATTCTCGAAATCCCAATAGCCGATACACCAATGCACCTTATGCGCTAGCCCATCCGATCTATACAATGGTCCATGCGACCTGCTACCATATAACCGCAGCCATATGCCTCCAATTGGGGTTTTGGAATTTTCGATGCCAAAATTCACAAGTTCACGGGACTCGCAATATGCCGAATCCTGATTTCTCCTGCCACCTGTCCTCTCCTCGTGTGACTTCCCCTGTGGCCCCCACTTCCGTCACGGTCGGGAAATCGCGTTTTGCGATTCTGCAATGCACAAAACCTTTGCTCCCGGGATCTCCGCTATCCCGATCCCGATTAGCCGATGAAGCCCCTTGCTAAACCTTGGGCAACTGGTCGGTCCCGATAACCCGATGATCGTCGATCTGCTTTTATGGATGGATCTCGGCCGCTGATAAAAAAAACTTCACCCACTCGCTTGACTTGTTGCTACAAAATGGGATTCTCTCGTGCTATGCTCAGGTGTTTCCCGTGCAGCCTGCAGGTCCTGGTGCTCTCGAGTCCAGGACAATAATTATCGCTAACACCTCGTGAACAAGGGCGGAAGTCCCGAGAGAGGAGTCGATATCGGGGATTCAGAGTTCGGGATTTCGGGAGTCCCAATGACAAGAGATTGGGACACTCCATGGTAAAAATCCCAATATAGATCTAGACTGTCCATCCGTGAAGGACACGTGGTGGAGATCGAGATTCCATCAGTATTTCGGATACCGAGGATTTGAGTTGACAAAGGATTTGTGTCATTGGGGGTTGTAAGTCATGAAATCGTGAAACAACGAGGACCATCCATCTGAGGGAGGATACGTGGATGATAGTTCCTTGACCCCTCTCCGCCTTTGCAAGCAATGCACAAACATGATCCCTTCGGAGGATCCCATGGTCTGTAATGACCGTTATATTTAAGAAAGAGACGCAGGCATTAATTCCACGACCCCTTTTTCCCTTGCAAGAGATGAAGGAATCGGGACCGTAGACCCCATGGTCCATGGAAGTACCTAGACCGTCCATCTATAGAGCACACGTGGCTACTGGTAAATGCTTCGACATTTCGGCACCCGAGAAATAAAAGGGAAAAGAACCCTTGTCTTCGTGAGTCGTGAAATTCTGATCACCAAAACCCTGAAATAGCGTGAGGTGTGAATAAGTTTGAGAAAGGTGGGATTTAAGAATTCCCATTGATCATCCTGAAAAGATCACGACCATTGATATTGGCTGAAGGTCGCTGCCATCCATTGGAGGGACATGTGGCTGCTGGTCAATGCTTCGACGTTTCGACATCCGGGAAACCAAAGGGGTAGAAAACCTTTCCCCCACAATTCGTGAAATCCTGATGCCTGAAATATAGATACGTGCTGTAGTGGAGAGGAGAAGTGCTGAAAGAATTGAGACCGTCCATCAGAGGAGATGCGTGGTGAGCGGTCAGAGATTTGGGAAAAGTCCCAAAATCCCATGGACCGTTGGATCCACACTCTTAAGAGCCGTCGATCTCTTACATGAACTTCCATATCAGAATTTAGAGATTTAAATGACAAGGAGACTTGGAATCGTTGCATTTCGAACTCTAGAGTACCGAAACCCCGAAAGCATCCATACCATCAGATCAGGGGAGGCTTACCGCTATTGATTTCCCCTTGGAGGGAAACTTGGGAGACTTCATGGTTTTCGGGGATTTGAATGGGAAATGAAGAAGTCCTGCATTGTGATTTCCTGAATCACGAAAGGCCGGTAAGGGCTTTGTCGGTTTAAGCACGTGGTCATGAGGAAAAGATACAAACAAGAAACTTGTACTCACCAGCCCTTTGGGGGTTCGGTGCTTCGCTATGTCGGGGTTTGCAGAGTCGAAGGACTCGACACTCTGGTAGCACTGAGTCGCGATGAGTGCTGAGTCATGATGAGCGAAAGAACGCCTTATTTGTTCGACCTGTGGCCGTGACCCGCGATCCTATGGGAACAGATGAGGGAAGAGCTAGCTTACGCTAGACCTCCATAGACATTTCAGGGGTCTAACCATTGAGAAATCGATGAAAATTTCGATTTCACATGGTGGGTATGTGACATTCCCCCACTAAGAACCTTCAAGTAGAACAAATTTTGGGTCACCTCTAATGTCCAAGCCGACATATGCGTAGTCATCTACCATGAGCATATGGATCCTCAACCAATCAAAGAAAATGTCATTATACTTGACGACAAGACCAATCATATGCCGAGCCATGAGGTCACACCACCTATTCATTATTGGATCCTATGGGTCCGGTATGCACCAGTCTACCTGTAGGCACAAGTGTGGAACCCTCTCTAGGAAGGACATCAAAATTGACCCGTATTCCAATTGCTTCAAGTCACCCCTCCTACACTTGGTCAACTATTTTTTCATGCTTCGAAGAACCCCATCATTCCAGTTGAAAACTTGAAGCTCCATGCATCCCAGTGTGTACTGGAAGTATTTCTAAAGGGTCATATGTGGAGCTACGATCCCCACCATACATGCAATGGTGTATAGGATAGTCCATACAGATAAGTCCTAGACATCTCGGATAGTGACCTTACCGCTATGTCTCTCAGTACCTGACACACAATGTGCACTGACATAATGGCTCATAGGTCCGCCACCTCCTTTGCTACCTTTCAGCATGACTTGAGCCCCTTGGTGAGACAACTCGATCAAGAAATAGATGTCCTCAATATCTATCTCGAGGATGTGAGCCCCCACTCGGAATACCTACTGGTCTATGTCCCACATATGGATTAAGTATTCCAGTAATCTCAACTGGGCCCTCATGCCCTGGATCTTGACAAATTTCAGCATTCCACACTGTCGGAGGGAATTTACTATTCCCGGGTCATTCTTGACAAAATAATCTTCATCCTCATGTTCCCTTTCTCTCCATTCCAACATCTTTACTGTAGAAAACCTGAAATGGAGCATAAAAGAGTCATTAACATCTTCATCTTTCTCCTGGACAAGTTTTATTGGTTGAAACATCTTAATTTTTTTTTTACTTTGCACCCATCATAGGCTAGCTAGCCCATACAGTGCATACTCATCACACAATATCTTAAAGGTCACCTGCGATGACCCTGGTTCAATCCAAGGCACGATATAGGTCGCCTGCAATGACCTCCGGGTGCAAGTAAATTAAAAAATGCAACCTAAAATTCTATTTCTAACCAATAAAAAGTGAAAATGAATCCATGAAAAGTTGAAGGAGGAGAATATTACTTGTCTTGCGGAGTCCATTCGTCAAATGGTCCACCGTGTCTCCTGCAATCTGCAGTGGAAGTTTGAGGTAAAAAGTGTTTTTTTTGAATGAAATTTGGGTGGAATAACAATGAAATGGTAAAAAGAGTTTTTACTCATATTTATTCACTTTTCACTTTTCCATTTCATTTTTTATATTATTTTATTGTATTTCACCTAAACCCTAGACTTCTAATTGCGTTACAAGTGTTTGATTTTTCGCAGATGAGAAATCTAAGAGTGGAATTTGAACAAGGATACATATTTTGGGTTTGTTTTTGTACATTTGTCATGTGTACATATCCTTTTAGAGTTTTTCAGGAAAAACTCCGAGCTTAGGTTTTGTTACTTCTCATGCTCTTAAATCAATGAGAACATAACTGAGTATAGTTTTTTCGTCTTTTTCGTACTCGTGATGGTCACACGAAAAATGACAATTATGGAGTATCCTTTAAGCTCTTTTCACGCTCAATAAAAGAGAAAATATCACTGAGCGACCTTGTTTTTTTCATGCTCGTAAAAGTATTTGAAGAAAATGTTTGATGGGCAGTAGGTTATCACTTTTTCGGTCTCATCAAACTAATTTACGAAAAAGGAATTGAGAGAGTTCGCTTTAAGTGTTTTTTAGACTCTCTAAACATGAAAACCCCTGAGTTTTCTCTCTTTGGACTCGTTAAACAAATAGCGACAGACCCATATGGGACCGAACCACTCCTTCTTAGGGTTCGTTAAAAGTACTCCAAGGGACTCGTTCGAAGGATGAGCTTACATCAACAAACATATGTTATCCTCCTCAATATTGCGTAAAAATAAAGAGGTACTCGCCAAAAATGGTGGGGGAAAATTTGGGAAAGAAATGTGTCTCTGTATATGTGTTAGTGGCAGTAATAGTTGCTCTTGAACATGACACCCCCCTTCATCATTTGAATATGGGTTGGGAAATCCATTTGTCTCTCATTTGACCACTCACATGCCCATATGTCGGATCCTCCTTGAGTCAATGCTGCCAAGACCATTGTCATGTCGTTCATATGTTCAAGAGAAGTCTATCCTTAATAAGCCTCTTATCGAGTTGGCCATATGCATTTATAAATTTTCTACCATGTCGGCCTTCCCTGTGTTAGTTTTGAATCATTTCATGCTTTGATATATCTCAAATTTGTTACTCATTTTGTGTCATTGATGGGAGATACATCAAGGCCCTCCTATGACAAGTCTTTTCCTATCGAATTCAACTCATTATCCAGGAACAAGACTTAGAAATCATTCAGTGCCTTAGAGTCTACATACCTCAATGGTAGGTTTATTCACTTTCAACAGTGGGTTTACATCATTAGCCCCCGATTGGGAGATTCCCTCGAGTGTTCAACTTCAACTCCTTTATTCACACCCATTGGATTGCACTGGGGTACCTTGGGAGTCATTGACATCAATGGTGATTTTCCTCACACTTGTTAATGGTTCTCATCATTGACCGGTAGTCAAGTGGTTTCTACCATGTTCGACTTCAACACCTGTAGTCACATGGATAGATTCATACTTAGGGATGATAGAGATGAAGACCCTGGATCATATCATTCTGGTCTAGGCTGCAACAGTGATGGCGTAAGGTTGCATGCATACCCCGCAGGATCTCTGCACGCACCTCCCACTCTCAGGATCGTTCAATTCCTTCTGTGAGTCGAATTAGCTCTTTAGATCCCCCAAATGGAATCCTATTCAAAAACACGACCCAGTCCACAGGTCCTTTCTTCTTTCCTCACGGCCTCTGCATGAGCTGTGAACAATTTCCCCACAGGAAACTGTTATCGGGCTTTGGGGTTTCATCCTTCCCATTGTCAAGAGTCTCTTACCTCTCCAATTCCCGATCTCCGATGTGCTCCTCATCTATGAGCTAGCCCTCCTAGCTAAGCTCCCACCATATGACCACTGCCTCTGTGACCATGGCCTTACCTCCTTTCGAGGCTACTCCTATTGGAGTTTTGGCACTTGCGATGCCAAAATGCACATGTCCTTAGGGTCCGCGATCCTCCGATCCCCAATATGATCCTTTTATGAGCTTTAGCCCCTTTCGGCTATGAAATGGTATGTGTGACCACTACCATATGACTGCATCCATACCTCTCGTTGGGGTTTCGGGGTTCGCGTTGCCAAAATACATACACCCACAGGATTCCTGACTCTCCGGTTTACTGACAACTGGCCCTTTGCGATGACACTGCCCTCCTCCTCTGCTGTGATGACAGTTGGCTCCCACTCATCGAGGTATCACGTTTCACGATTTCAAAGTGGACAAATAACTTGTCACCAAGATCCCCGATATCCCGATGAACCAAACTCCGATGGAAGGCTCCCTATTGGGACTTTCTCGATGACGCAGATCTCTACCACGCGTCCCTTCTCTGGTGGATGGCCCCTATCTCTCCGGGATTTCGAGACTTTTGAAGTCCCGTTTCCTTTGACCTCAGGAACTCCAATTTCCCGATGGTCAATATGCCGATGATTGTTCGATCTCCGCCATGTGTCTTTGCTAACGGATGGTCCAGATCCTCCCAGTGTTTCGAGACCTGAAGTGTCTCGATTTTCTTGTCCTCGAGAATCCCAATTTCTCGATGACTTCTGTCCCGATGGCTAAACCTCGTGCAAATCCTATCTAATCTGACGGCTAACAGGATTTCTGTCCTAGATCTGATGGCCCAGATCTATTCTCCTTCCCTGCGCTCCTTTAGAGGCTTAAATTCTGTGCAACTCCTCCCGATCCAATGACTTACGAGATTTATGAGTGAGATCCGATGGCTGACGGTCTCCTCCTTCTGTAGGTTCCTCCTGAGCTCCTCCTGGACGTGTAAACCAACGGTCCAGATCTGTTCTCTAGCCGATCTGATGGCGACTGTGCTCTCACCCCAATGAAGATCCTTCTGTGGACTCTTCCTCACTTCCAGAACTCAAAGAGCTCTCTTCTCTTCTGTGCCTACCTGCACCCTGAATCGATGCCCTCCTGGCAGAGTGTCTTCCCTCATAGAACGTTCAGTAGTTCTGTCCTCCTGTGCACCTATACACAGTCTCAATGCCCATCTGGCAGAGCTTCACAGGATCCTCAGTGATTCTGTCTTCTGTCTTCAAACTATCAGCAAAGTTCTCCCTTCAATGCACTTCAGCGCATACGCTCAATGCCCACTTGGCAGAGCTCTACAAAATCCTCAACAGAATTCTGTCTGCAACTGTGTTTCTCTCACACAGCCTTACCTCCAAGGTATTCAACAACCTTTAGGTCTTCTTCCTCTTAGTTGTTGACTTCAGTTCTTGTTTCGCAACACGCCTCTGTCTGAACCCGCAGTATTCAGAAGTGCAACCTATGTGCACGGCTCTCAGAACCCACAATGTTCTGTCACACCCTCCTGGCGTGAAGCCTCAAAGACCTTCAACCTGAAATCAAATACACTCCTTCAAATGTACAACTACAACATACATTCACAATATGAAGAACACTCCTTAAACAGAACTCATGCAGGAAAAACTGCTTCTGTTTATATTAACCATGGAAAATGCCTGTTTGTACAAGGTGTTCTCAAGCTCTCTCTAGCTCTACTCTTACAACCATTACCACTACTACTATCACCAAAATGATATCTCAAAATCTCTTTTACCTGAGGGGCTCATCAAGTGCTTCCCTCCAAGTCTACCTACTCTATTCAATTACAATAAATGGCTATCTAGTCCAGCATCTGGATCTAGATCTCAGCCGACCTAACATTAACGCCGATCTACCTAATGCTTGCACAAAGGCACGGATTCTATGGCTCACTAGCCTAAGAATTTAAATTACATTCAATTCATATTTTAAATGAGGCTGCGCCTCCCTTTTAGCATTTGAATGCACACGCTGAGACGTGGATGGCTGGCTGGTTGGCTGACGTGGAGAGATGCTCCTGCATCAAACAGAATATTCATGATTTGTATTGACACATAGATCCACTTTGTATGTCTCGTGGCTATGTCTGAATTTGAAATCTTTAAAGCATGGATCCACAATGTATTCTGGGTGGCTATGCCGATTTACGATGACATGCATCCATAGTGTATGTTTAGAAGCCATGACTCATTTGACACTTTGTAATATGAGTATGGGAATGCCTACCTCGGACAATGGTATATTATTATGTTGATACTTGACTGTTTGCAGGTTCCTTACTGGTACGCTCTTTGTTTCCGACACACACACATTTACAAAGTACATACTTTGGGGGGAATTATGTTAAGCATTATTTTGGTCACCTTAATGATCCATTGACAGACATGTGTTGATGTTCCCAAAAGAACCTATCTTCATGAGAAAGGTGAATGGATTTCTCTTCTAGAAAACCTTATTAAGGAAGGTCATCGCAGGCTGCATCATAAATAGGGTGATATGATGCATAGTCATCGCAAGCTGCCCTAAATCTGGTTTGCGATATCTCCACAGGCTGTCCTATAGCTGGGGTGAGGCAATTCCAAAAGGCTAAGAAAATGTCGACCTTCACGAAATTTCTAGAAGGGGATCTTCTAGAATATTGGGTGGCATCTATATGGTTGAGATTCTACTAGCTTCTCTAATTTGGTGGTGTTAGCATCGGAAGTCACTCCTGGATTGCTTGCAGGAGTAGAGCCCGACACCCATCAGTTTAATGTCACGATTTGTTTATAAAAGGATGATCGAATGGAGATAAAGGCTCGAGGAGATATCACCCTAACTCAGAGACTGGGTCTAGCATGTATGGGACCAAGGAGGTCTTGACCTAACTTTAGCCAGTGGGTTGATTAAAAGATGAGCAGGTGGAAGACTTGGTAAGGAAGGTGAACAAACAACTTTGGGCAACAGGCTTTCACCGGTTTTTAGAAGAAAGACCCTGAATGCAAGATCCTCTTGGTTCAAGGTCTCAAGGAAATGAAAGGGGACTTGACTGGATCCACCAATTCCAAGTCACTCAACGCTGGGTAAAATCACAAAGACTGATCAGAGACAACGTAACTATTACAGTGATCCATTACAACATCATCCTATAACAGCTACAACTCGAATGGATCCTCCAATTCTGAGCTGCTCTAACACAGTATAACAAAGATGTAAAGAAATTGGCATTCATAAGGCAAGAAGTCTCAGAAGTCCATGCATAACTAGAATAACAGTGCTTCATTAAAACTTTACAACTGGGAGCTCTGCTCAACCATCAATCCTTACAAAAATGGCGAAAACGCCTACATATACTCAAAACAAAAACAACAGTGAAAATGCGATACTGCATTAATAACATTGCGTCTGCATGTCTTTTGACAGTCTGCGCATGCAGACTGGACGATCGTGCGCCTATGGCAGACACCATCTTAACTGCGCGTGGCTCCAACAAGGGGGGTAGCTGAGCCACTAAGTGCCGAGTTAGTGTGTTCAGACTTCCTTCGGCTAGTCAAGGACTCGGGCATGGATTCTCTGGAAAAATGGGCACACAGGATCCCCTTGAGTAGACCTCTTGCCAAACCCTCCATACCTTGCAATTAATGATTGAGGCGAGGCTTCAACCACCCTCTCTTTTCTTCATTCATTCCTGGCAGCTACCGGGAATTAAATAACGTCGAATTGGCGTCTGAAGAATGCAGTCCCCCCTCTCTTGCATCTTAATTCAACGCCTCTGGCTTCCCTGTACAGCCCCTTCTCCTCTCTAGAGTGACCACGGGCTGTGACCCTATGCTTTCAACGTTCGCGAATATGAAAGGGCTAATCTTTGCTGATTGAATTCGTGATGAGAAATATACCGAGAAGGCCTAATATGGCACCACGTGTCCCTCCGAGATATGACAATTCTTAACTCATCTGACGTTGCAGTGGGCCCCAGGTCCTGAATGCTCTCGCTACTTCGCGTATTGGGATATGATGGAGTTGTTTTTTGCGCGTTGGAGTTGCGATGAGTGAGGCACCGAGATGGCTCTACTTGCTGCCAGGTGTTCCCTCTAGATGGGCGGCTGAAAACACTTTGGCAATACTGTGGGCTCGAGTTCTGAATGCTTTCGGCGCTTCATGTCTCGCGGCTGGGAGGAGGCTGGTCCTTGTTCTTCAAAGTCACGAAGGGAGAGGAGGCGATGGAGCCCGATCGTGCGCCACGTACTCCTCCAGGATGGATGGCTAAGATCTTTTTGGTGATATATAAGCGCTATCCATTGCGCTAATCCTGGTGCAATTCTGCTAACCATGATTACCCGCTGATCGTTGATCTTCTCTATGCATGGATCCTGGCCGTTGACGACATAACTTCGCCCAATTGCTCGATTGGAAGCCATAGAACAAGAT
>JASDQU010262063.1:12063-26656 GCA_032191745.1 Picea mariana
AATCAGAACAAAAATATGTTTACTCTATCATGTTGCCTAGCCTATTAGTGGTTGGGGGAATTACAAATTGGTATCAAAGCATAAATATGTTTACTCTATGACGTTTCCCATCCTATGGGGCGTTACAAATTGGTATTGTAGCCATGGTTTCGACACTGTGCCTGGATGGGCCATGGTAGTGGTTAATGAAACAAAAGTTTCAGAGTGAATTGTGTAAAGAGGGACAAAATAAGAACCTCACAACATCCTTGAGTGTCAGGAAGGAACCGTGTGAACACTTGGGCTATGTTCAGAAGCTCGAGAGGTATAACGGTTTATGGAATGGCATCAGAGAAAGAAGTCACAACAACCATTGGATTTAGCCATAAGGTTTGAATTGGGGCATAAGATCTATGTAGGAGAAAGGATAACTTTTTCCAACCATCAGATATGGAAAAATGTGCATAAGATTTAACCTCCAAGCCCTTCAAACTTCGAGACTTCGGCGAAGTTTATGTGTTATAGAGAAAAACGGGGTCGAAGCCCAAAGTTCAGAAGTCCCGAAGTGGATCTACATCGTAGATCCAGAGAGAAGTGCTTGACCATTGGATCAGTCAAAGATAAATCAGAGTTGTTAGATCGATTCAAGATCAAGAAGTAAGGTGCAATGGTGAGGAACAAATCCTAGCCGTCAGATATGCACACAATTTATTGTGAGCCATAGATCTCACAGCAGCTCGAAAGTTCGACACTTCGGGAGAATTGGAGTGTGCTATACTAAAAACTCCCGAAGTCCCAATGTCTGGAGTTAATCCAGACCACTCATCAAAAGGGACACATGTCCACAGATTGGCTTGTTTGGGAGAATTGGAGTGTGCAAGTGTAAATATTCTGAAGCCAAAAGTCCTGAAGTGACATGGCCTACTGACATCACTCGAGATGACATGGAAACATAGGTTGTGTGACACTTGTCAGTGAGTTAAGAACCTTTGGAAGATAGAAATGTCAGCTAGAATGTGACATGTGTCACCCATCATATAGGGCCACGTGTCTGCTTCTATTATTTCACCACATGGTACTCCTCTCGAGTATGGGTAGTGGGGCCCTGAATGAATACATAAAGTAGTTAAAACCTTGGCGAAGAATTCAACTAGACCGAGCCCACGATAACTTGACCCTGGTAGACATGTGGCATTAGATCGTGAAGTTCAGGGACTTGACACTCCAGAATAAATGGTTCATCATTGAGTGGGAGGAAGAAACCCTCTGAAGTCTCAAAACCCCAAAGCTTCGAAGTCCCAGAGCCCTGAAGCCCAAATCCAGAGGGCCAGAGTTAACATCAACCGTTGATCGGGAAATGACACTTGGAAATAGATGCAACAGTTCAGATACTTGGGACTCCAGAAGGATTGAGAGTACAGATAGTCTAAAACTCTTGAAGCTCAGAGTTCCTTACTAAATATCAACCATAGGATGATGGGAAGTCATGGACCATTGATCCACCCCACTTCGCGAGTTCACCAATTCGACACTTCAATATATTTTTTGTGGTGTTCTTTGGAAACTGCCGAAGCTCGGAGTCCCAGAACTCCTAGCCATTATAGATATTAACAAAGAATGTGGACTGTAGATCCACCGTCCTCCATGAAATCGCTCGTTCAAGGTTATTTGATGTTTGTGATGTGAAGAAAAGGGAAACCTCTAAAGCTCCATAGCCCCAAAGTTTCAAGGCTCCGGATAAGTTCCCAACTATTAGCACTTGGTCACAGCCATGGTCACATGTGAATTAAGGGATGAACAAAAAGGGGCTAGCACCTGAAAGTAAATTTTAGAATAGAACAGGGCTCGGAGATATAGTCATGGGGATTATTGATCGACCAAAGACTCCCAGAAAAATGGAGTATGATATTATTTTACTGAATCATATTGTTTAAGTTAATCTAGAGAATTATTAAGTCTAATAGCCTGACAAAATTCGGTTGACTACACATTTTACAGAGTTAACAATTTTCAGAACCAAACAAAATTGTTACATAGTGCAAAGAAATGGAGGAGGCATAGGACGCTTAGAGTCCAGAGGATGATTTTAGAGGAATGGATGTCCATTTGGGAGTTGAAGGGACAAATTCCAAGGGGCATAGGGAAGAAATAGATAAAGACGTGAGCATGATGAAAATCATTAAAAAAAATAAAAAAGATGTCCAAATTCACCAGGCAGATAACGAAAGTCTTAAGAGATCCAAGCAGAAATAAGAATATTTCAATATGAAGCTAATGTAGAGCTTGGTAACAATTTAAAATAATTTGTATAAGGAAAGTGAATCGAACAAATCAGGGATCCACAGGTTCCCTAATGAGCAAAGAAGATCAAGGAGTGGTAGCAGAAATCACCAACACTCCCAAAAGCATTCCCATAGGAGAGAACACAGTAGCTCAAGTCCATCCTCTGTCAAGAAACATAGGAGGTCTGGGGTGGATGAGTTGAAAGGAGAAATGAATAAGATAAAACCTCCTACTTTTGATGGAGAGCACCAAAAGGATCAAGAGGCTAAGACACTGATAATTGACATGAGAAAATATTTCCAATTACATAATTATTCTTCTCATGCAGAAGGAAGAATTGCAATCTATCAGATAAAAGGAAAGGCATCCATGTGGTGGGATCATCTTGTGCAAGTGCAACACGTCAGAGAGAACGATTTCACATGGATGGAATTCAAGAAACATTTTGAAAAGAAGTACTTAACCAAGAGATACTATGACAAAAAGATGAAAGATTTCTTCGAACTTAAATTGGGCAGCATGACTATAGATGAATATGAAAGGATATTTCTAGAGTTTTTGAAGTATGCCCCTTTCGTTAAGGATGAGAAATTCAAGATACAAAGATATATGAGTGGGTTGCCACCTTTTATCAGGGAAAAAATCCAATATGATGATCCCAAGACTCTAGAAGAAACTACAAGGAGAGAAAATTGCTTATATGATCAACATAAATGAAATCCTACTTTCCAAAGAGCTTGGGAAGACAAGCGGAAGTTTAAGAAGGAGAAAAGGCAGAAGGGAAACAAGCCACCATTTTTCATAAATATTACTCAAGGTTAGTCAGTTTTGAGGGAGCCCAGGATGGCTAAAGTAGGTGGGAAAATGCCAAGGCAGGCACCTATGCAATGTTGGGGATATAATGGAGATCATAAGTATAGAGATTGCCCTCACAGAAAGGACAGGGTGAGAGTTTTTAACCATGTTCAACAAGAAAAAATAGTGGAGGACATGGGAAGAATAATACCTAGGATCTATGCAGCCTTGGACAACAAGCAAGATGAGTTTCAATCACACATGATTGAAGTTGAAGGTATGATCAATAGACATGCCTTTACTATTTTAATTGATTTGGGGGCTATTCATAACTATATAGATACTAAGGTAGTGGAAATATTCAACTACCAAGAAGAAAGCATGGGAAATCTTGGCTGATGCAGCTGGCTACAGGAGCCAAGAGAAAGGTTTGTGAGGTCATTAAGTCATGTCCTCTAGGCATGAATGGATTGAGTACCAAGGAACATTGGAAAATCTTTCCTTTGGGATCATATGATTTCCTAATTTGTATGGATTGGTTGGACCAACACCATGCCATATTAGACTATCATAAAAAGGAATTCACTTGCCTAGATGAGGAAGGAAATCAGAGAGCAGTCCAAGGAATTCCAAAAGTAGTTACTGTCTGAGAAATCTCAACAATGCAGCTAAGGAAGTGTTACAGGAATGGATTCCAAATATTTGTAGCCCACATGGGGGAAGCATATAAGGATAGGGTGTCAAATCTAGAGGATCATGTAGTCCTGGAAGATTTTAAAGATGTGTACAAGGAGGTGCCAGGACTACCTCCAAAGAGAGATATTGATTTCTCTATAAATTTAATGCCTGGAGCAGCTCCAATATCAAAGACTCCTTACAGAATGGGTACACTAGAACTCAAGGAACTGCAAATGAAACTTGAAGAACTTTTAAAGAAGGGGTACATATTCCCAAGTGTGTCACCTTGGGGTTCCCTAATGTTATTTGTGAAGAAGAAATATGGGACCCTGATATTTTGCATTGACTTCAGGAAGTTAAATAAAATAATTATAAAGAACAAGTATCCTCTAGCAAGGATTGGTGATTTCTTCGATTAGTTTAAGAATGCAAGGATATTTTCAAATATAGATCTCAATCCAATATACCATCAGGTAAGGATTAAAGAGGAATACATCAACAAGACTGCCTTTAGGATAAGGTATGATCATTATGAGTTCACAGTGGTTCCATTTGGGTTATCAAATGCACCAGTTGTTTTCATGTGTTTAATGAATGGTGTTTTCCGAGATTATTTATACAAGCTTGTAATTCACTTTTTGGATGACATCCTTGTATATTCAAAGTCATAAGAAGAACATGAGCATCATTTGAAGATGGTGCTACAAGTGTTAAGAGAGCATCAATTTTATGCCAAAGTGAGCAAGTTTTGATTTTATCAAAACATAATTCACTATTTGGGGCATATCATATCTGAAGAAGGTAGAGCAGTGGACCCTGGAAATATTGAGGCCATTAAAGGGTGGATAGCACCTAAGAGTGTGACAAGAGTCATATCCTTCATGGGTCTAGCTAGCTACTACAGAAGGTTCTTTACAGGGTTTTCGAGAATACCTGATCCCATCACTTCCTTGCAAAGGAAGGAGAAGAAGATTCAATGGAAAACATAATGTGAAATGAGCTTCCAATAATTCAAGAAGTTTTTAACCAATGCTCCAATTCTGAATATTATAGATCTGAATAAAGAGTTTTTTGTTTGCACAGATGCATGCAGAGAAGGACTGGGTGAAGTCCTTATCCAGAATGGGTTTGTGATATGTTTTGAATCCAGGAAATTGAAAGAGAATGAAAGGCTCTATGCCACTCATGATTTGGAGTTGGAATCCATAATGCACGCCTTAAATAAATGGAGACACTACCTCATGGGAAGAAGGTTTGAGCTAAGAACAAACCATAATGGTTTGAAATATTTGTTTGACCAACATACCTTGAATGTTATCCAGATTAGATGGTTGAAATTCCTCTTTGAATATGATTTTGATATCAAGCACATCAAAGGAAAGGAGAACAAAGTGGATGATGCACTCAGCAGGAGAGTGCAAGAACTGCATGCTACAACCATTATCGTGTATCAAACAGATCTTAAAGGCATAATTTCTAAGGATGCAAAAGTTGATTTGCAGTACATGGAATTGGTAACTAAATTGCAACATGGTAAAATGCAGCAGAAGGATGAAGATTATGAATTGGGAATTGATGGAATTCTCTTGTACAAAATCAAAGTTTATGTACCCAGTTCTCACGAATTGAGGAGTGTGATCTTGAAAGAGATCCATAATGTGCCTTATGCTAGACACCATGGATATTAGAAAACTGTTTCAATAGTCAAGATCCATTACTACTGGCTAGATATGAAGAAAGAAATTGCAGAATACATCACCAGATGTATGGAGTTTCAAAGGGTCAAAGCTATGCATAAACACCCAACTGGGTTGCTACAACCATTACCCATTCGTGAGTGGAAGTGGGAAGTGGTGACAATGGATTTAATCATAGGATTACCTAGAACAAACAAGCAACATGATTCCATCATGGTGGTGGTGGATAAGCTTACTAAAGATGCCCATTTTATTCCATTGAAGACTACTCACAAGGAAACTAATGTTGATGATATTTATATGAGGGAAGTAGCACTCTTGTATGGAATTCCAAAGACAATTGTGTCTGACAGAGACCCAAAGTTTACCTCAAAGTTTTGGAGAGGATTATTCAAGGGGTTCGAAACAATCCTGAACTTCGACAAAACTTATCATCCTGAGTCAGATGGACAAACGAAAAGAGTAAATCAAGTGATAGAAGATATGTTAAGAATGTATGTGATGGACAAACCATCAATATGGGAAGACTAACTACACTTGGTAGAGTTTTCTTACAACAATGGGTACCAAGCATCATTGAATATGATCCCATTTGACACAGTTTATGGAAGAAAGTGCAACACCCCAGTATGTTGGGACAACCGAGCTGATAGAGCAGTGGTTGGGACAAAGTTGCTCAAGGAAATGGAAAAGAAAACGCTGAAGATTAAACAAAATTTGAAGCCTGCTAAGACAAGCAAAATATCTATTCTTACAAAGGTAGAACCGACAAGGAATTTAAAGTGGGTGATCATGTTTTCTTGAAGGTGAAATCCAACAGAAGTTCCCTGAAGCTGGGAAACTGTTCCAAGTTGGCAGCTAGATATTGTGGACCATTTGAAATTCTATAAAGGATTGGAACAGTATCTTATATGCTTGCATTTCCTACATTCTTGACTATTCATAATGTATTTCATGTCTCATTTCTCAAGAAATATATACCTGATGCTAATCATGTGATTGATTGGAATGTGATTTAGGTGGAACAAGAAGGCGCTTTACAAGTGCATCTAGTGCGCATATTGGACATGAAAAGAAAGAGGCTCTGGAATCGATCCATAAGGATTGTAAAGGTCTAGTGGACCTAGTACAATCCTAAGGATGCAACATGGGAGAATGAAGATGCTAAGGAGGAAAAACACCTGCATCTTTTTGAATATTTTGGAAATCTTACTGATGTTGTCTAATTAAGTTGCGCTTAGGATAGTGCAAAAATAAGGGGAGGGGATTGTAATATCCCAAGGCTGAGCCTAGTAGTAATTATGAACGTCACATGTTTTGTAGGCTGGTGAGCCAAGTATTTATAAGCTAGTAGGCTTATGTGTTGATTAGGCCGGGAGACTAGATGTTAAAGACCAGGAGCCTATTTTGTACATGTAAATATTCATATTATTAATATAAAACCATCATTGTGTGTAGACCGACCATGAAGAAAGAGTATGGGGGAATGAAATCCACTGTGTCGGGAAAGGGAGGAGGCTAAGAGATTGAGGAAAAAGGGCTAAGCTTAAGATCCTAATAGAATAATATAGTATTATTCTAAAAGTTGTAAAGAGGATATCAAATTATCCTAAGTTCCTTTAGGAGGAGGAAAGAGTTCCAAGTGGGGGGGGGGAGGACATGCTCCTGGAGAACCAAGTGTCATCCAGAATGCATGTAGATTTATGGGGGCACATTCTCACCATTTTGACCATTCTTTGAGGATTCTCACCATTTGAACCAGGATGTCCATCTGTTACCCTAATTAACCAACACACCCAGAAAGCACACAATAAACCTGGAATGCCATTATGGAATTCTTGAAACACCTCGAACCCTTGTGTAACAAGATGAATTGTTACCCTCATTGCACCTGTACCCTGGGGGTTGCCTACATTTTGTCCTGTCAGTATCATTCCCCATGCCTAGTTTTTGTTTTTTCCATCACCATGCCCATGTGTTGAGAAGCGAGAGTGAGGAAGTGGGTTGTCAGGCCCGAGGATAGAAGAAGCAGGTTGTCGGGCCTCTGAGAAGCTCTCTCTGGGTGAGAGAGTGTGTTGAGGAAGTGATTTCTCTTGGAGGGAGTCCAGTAGCAGCTATAGATCTCTACGAATTCATGATCCGTCCTGTTACTGAATCCCCAAAAAGGGAGGTGTAACAACCGATGGTTTGAGTGAAAGTGAAGGTGTACACTCCTGGGGTGGGAAAAACATGTGGGGAATGAGATTCTGTGAGATTTGGGCGTAAGTGGCTCTTTGGAGGAAATCCTTCCGATCTTATTATGCAACTTCAGGTTGTCCCTGCCTAGCCTAGGAATCCATGGCCTGGTGGAGTTTAGTCCCAGCTCGAGGGTGACCCACTACTGAGAGTGATGAGAAGTGTGGCCTAAGGCTAGAAGGTTCATGGAAGATATGCATGAAGTTGGTGTACTTCAATTAAAATATAAGTACCAATCCTATGTTCATTTACATGTTGTGTGTTTGTACATGATATAATGATCAATATTGCTTGTATATGTTGTTATATTTATGGTGTTTCTTGTGAATAATGTATGCATGCTTTAATTGTTATTTCTGCGTTATGTTGTGTGATAGAATAATGTAAATCATATGTAAAATTTGTATGTGTTATTGTCTTTTCCGCATTAATCTATGTATGAACAAAATGTTTATGTTGGGTTGAAAATTGTACTATATATGTGTGTGTGTGTGTGTGTGTGTGTGTGTGTGTGATCATTATTTGGAGTAGCATGGCCTAGCCTAGGTAGTTGGGGATGATACAAATTGGAATCAGAGAAAAAATATGTTTACTCTGTGACGTTTCCTGGCCTGTTGGTGGTTGGGGTCATTACAAATTGGTATCAGAGAAGAAATATTTTTACTTTGTGATGTTTCCCAACCTGTGGGGTGTTATACACTGGCCGAGTATGACACCATTAATATGCCTCTCCTTCACATGATGACCAACATCTACTGGCATCTAATTCCTTTTTGCTACCCTCTTGGTTAGATTCCCTATCCTCCACTTTCAATTACATCGTATGGATTTTTCCATCCAAGGAATCCATTAAGGAAAATATTAGTATTGAGGAGGCACCATGGGATGAAAACCATCATTGTTCATCCTTTATTCTGAGTTTAGATGAGATTGAGAAATATATTTCATCTATCTTTCCCACTGATATTTTTGATACTCCCCAATCTCCGATACCTACTCAAGATACAATCTCTGAGGGGAATTTGGGAAACATATCTCAAAATATCATTGTTGACATATCCACAAAATAAGGTATTGTGGAAAGCATACAACTAGGTGTGAACTATTCAACTGAAGAGATTGAAAATTACACTGCCTTGTTGAAAGAATTATGTGACATCTTCTCCTAGAGCTATAAAGAAATGTTAGTGATCGACCCTTTGATTGTTGTGCATGAAATCAAAACTTACCCTGGAGTTAAACTTGTACGATAGAAAATTCTCCTGGTTCATCCCAAGAAAACTGTGGCAATCAAGGTACAAGTAGAAAAATTACTAAAATCTAGTTTTATCTATCCCGTACCTCTGACCGAATGGGTTTCCAACATCGTTATGATTGCCAAGAAACAAGGGACAATTCGTGTTTGTGTCGATTATAGGGATCTAAATAAGGTTTTTCCAAAGGACAATTACCATATGCGCTTTATCAATCAAACTATTGATAATTGTACTAGAAGTTTCATTTTTTATTTTATGGATGGCTTCTCTAGATACAAATAGATTGATATTTTACCCGTTGAACAACACAAAGCATATTTCATCTTCCCATGGGGAAATTTTTCCTATCAGAAATTACCTTTTGGCCTTAAAATTGTTGGAGCCATGTTTCAGCAGGCTACGTCATATTCTTTCCATGACATAAAACATATTCTTGAACCCTATCTCGATGACTTTCCATCTCACTTGACTCGTAAAAAATATCATATTGGTCATCTAAGAGAAATATATCTTAGATTTATGTATTACAACATATGTTTGAACCGCCATAAATTCATTTTTGTTGTTGAATCAGGGAGACTCCTCAGATTTGTAGTGTCCAAATATGGGATTAGGGTGGATCCCTTAAAAGTCAAAGATATTATTGCTTTACCTCCTTCGAACAATCTTACCCAACTACAAATTTTTCAAGGGAAGGAAAAAAAATTTCCGATGTTTCATATGAAATTATGCCAAAATTACTAAAGGATTCATGAGATTACTGCAAAAATATGCCACTTTTATCTAGGATGCAGCTTCCCAATGCTCATTTGATGATCTCAAGCATGCTTTAGGAAACACATTGTTGTTACATCCCCCCAAGTATGTAAGAAATTACATCATTTATCTGGTTTCCTCTACTTCCACTATTTCCACGGTGTTAGTTCAAGAGGATAACGACAACACCAAACATGTGATCTACTATTTAAGTAAGCTCCTTTCAGGCCCTGAACTTCATTAGTCACATGTTGAAAAGTTGGCTTTGGTAGTAGTTATTGTTGTCAAAAGGTTTCACCACTATATTTTGATGCACACTACCACGTTCAATGTTGAATCAAAATCCATGTACAATATCTTGACTCATCAAGTACTTGGTGGAAAATATTCCAAATGGATCGTCATTCTCTAAGAATTCGATCTTGAATTTTCCAAATCCAAAGAAAAAGAATCATTGGTTTTTACCGAATTAATTTGTGATATTCCCCATACTAATGAGGATATTTATCCCATTGATTCCCTTCTTGATGAGTCATTGTTCCTCATTATTACGTTTGATCCAGGGTATGGAGACATTCTTTTGTATCTCGAATATCGAACGCTTCCAGCCAGGTATTTCATGTGATTAATGACGATGTACTAGACACCATTCAAAGTACTAACTTATCATTGGAAACATTTTGTATCACCATGGTATCAATATTGTTCTATGACATTTCTTAACCCATGAAGAAGATGAGAAATATTTAAATGACTGTCACCTTGGATCTTGTGGAGGTCATCTTTTTGGGATGGCTACAACCCAAAAAATCTTACGTGTCGGTTATTTTTGGCCTTCCATATTCAAAGACTACATTGATTCCTTTAAAAACTTCCCACCCTGCTAAATATTTTAGAGGAGAGCACATACCCACCCATCTCCACTCCATCCAATTGTATCCATCGACCCCTTTGTAAAATGGGGTATTTATTTCATGTATTGTAAGTGTACCCCAGCTAGGGGGTGCTCCTATATTATCATCACAGACAATTATTTAACTAAATGGGATAAGGATATGCCTACATTTCTTAATTATGGCCAAAATGCAGCACTCTTCATGTTCAATCACATGATCGCTCACTTCGAAGTCCCACAAGCAATTGTAATCGAGCATGGATGCCATTTCCAAAACCAGATGATGGGTGAATTGTGCACCAAGTTGGGTTTTTGTCAAGAAAAAAAATCCCCTTAATATCCTCAAGCCAATGGAAAATTTGAAGCCATCAACAAAGTCCTCAGTACCATGCTTCAATTCATAGTGGGGGTCAATAAAACATCTTGGCATTTGTAGTTATTCTCTGCACTCTAGGCTTATCAAACTTTAGTTAAAACCACCACTAGATTTACACCCTTCAACTTGGTATATGGGTTGGAAGCAGTGTTTTTAATTGAATGTGATATTCCGTCCCTAAAATTAACCTTAAAACTCCTACCCCATACTTCTGCTGAAGAAGAATGATTTTTCCATCTAATGAAGTCAAATGAAACCTGTCATGATGTTTCTCTCATTAAAAAGACATATAAAATGCATCAAGAATCAATAGGATAAATCTATTCAACCTCATGCTTTCACAAAAGAAGATCTGGTCTTGTTCTATGACCAAGATCATGAAAAACTTTGTGCAAGTAAGTTAGAACCGATGTGGCACATCGTGAAGCTTGTGCTAGAGAGAGGTTCCTAGGATTTACTGGATTACGACGGATTATCTCTCAATGAGCCCTGAAATGGGATTTACCTGAAAATGTACTATGCATAGAATATGTAGCATGTGTGCTTTGTAAATTATTGTACTATATTTTTTGGTTTGCTGTGTCTTTACTTTTGCCTGCACAAGGTTTTTCCCCATTCTTTAAAGTTTCTTATACTTTTATTTGTACTTGAATGTGTAGATGACAACATCCCTTCCTATCTATTTCATATTTTTAGATGGTTCTAGTCGACGTACCCAGAACATAGCTTCAACAAGTTGGGTCATCTACTACTCTGGCAAGTTCATGAGTTTAGGAGCAATTTTCCTCGAATCTGCAACCAATAATGTTGCACAATATCATGTTGTAATTGGAATTTTAACTGAATCTTCTTCTTTAGGTATATCTCAATTGATTATCAACCTTGATTCTCAACTCGTGGTCCATCAACTTAACAGTGAGTACATCGTTCGCAATCCAGTTTTTCTACATCTCTATCTAAGGGTTTGTCATCTCAAAATATCTTTTGAATTCTTAGAATATAATCATATATTGAGAGAACTTAATATGATTACAGATTCGTTAGAAAATTATATGTTGGACTAGTACATCACACATAGATAATCATTCAATACATAAAGCATGTACAGTAAAAAATCACATCATTTAAAAACATATGTAGCCATGAAAAAACTCATATATATATGTTTGTATATAAATTATCAAAAGTGTGTCAAAATACATCATCCAAAAAAGTACATAGCAGGGAAAACATGTGGGCCATTATGCCCATGACATCATTATAAAAGACTGCTATGAAATAATACTCTACTCGTCTTCCTGCACTATATTGTGCTCAACATAGTACACAACCTATCTAGCCACTCATCCCAGCAGGTGATTGAGGCCTTTCGACACCCTGACTATGTGCCTATAAAGGTGCAAAGGCACATCCTGTATCCTCAATAGGGAATACCCATGGTCAATTGTTATAACCCTAATTTGCACCAGACATGCTTACCTAAAATTAGGCCATCTCATATGCCTTCTTTGGCAAGCCAATACTGAACACCTCTTCTTAAAAACACCCTTTTTAAAGGCCCACAAGCCCTGCTCCACTACAGCCTGCGTGTACACTCTAGTTGACTCACTACAACCCGTGTGTACCTACAAAAGCATGAAAAAAAGGAAATTTGTTGATGGAACACACAACTTTGGGTAAGTTAACTAAACCTTTCGACCATGCATGGCCAGTCATTCAACCAAATACCTAGCTCCTTATAGCCTATAAAAGAAGGGGTAAGGGTCCCATTTGAAAGGAGGAAAATCATAGTAAAGAAACTATACCCAATTGAGCACTCCCCTTGTCCAAACCTTTAGCGTTCCTTGTGCAAAGAGAAATATAGAGAAAAGCAGTTGGAGGATAGTTGAAGAGGAGCCTAGCACCATTTTCGAGGAGCAGTGCCGACCACATATTGTAAGTTTACTCTTGTGAAGATTAATACAAAAAGCAATACTTTTCCTATCCCACCATATCATGTGTTCGAGTTGAATGTTTGTTTTATGATATTGTCACAACTAACCCAACAATTAGTATATGAAATACATGTTCGCAACTATTTGTTTGCTCATGTGTGAATGCAAGTCAGATTTGGGAGGAGGCTTGCAATCAAAGAGTGAGTGAAAGAAAAAGGATCGACATCAAATGAAGGACTTAAGGTAGAGTTACCAAATCTCATTTACACCTTTGTATTGCATGAATGTTGGGTTTTGTGTTGGAAGAATAGGAAAGAGTAGAAGCCTTTGAAATGGTCATTTTCTACATGCATGATTAGAGACCTTAAATTCTAAGTTCATAGAAGGGATTCCCACCCACAATAGAATTGGTGACCATACTGGGTATCTCTAGGGTTTTCTGGGAGTCTTTTTTGGGTATTTTTAGAAAATTGTTTCATTACTTGTTTTTAGAGTTTCTGCAAAAGTCTGAGCTAGTAGGGATTCTGGTATTCTATACCAGTTCTTCCTGCTTTCTTTGCTTGGCTGCATTTTCTTTTACGGGAGTCACAGAGGTACACACAGCCTGCACAAGGCCTGCATGTTTGTACCCATGCCCTACATTCACACAGCCCACGTGCACACACTAACTGATGAAGTGTCAGTCATGTGTATGATTTTAGAAAATTTCTTTTAGAGAGGCAGCCATCCTCTCCCCTGTCAGAAGTGATCTTTCTCAGGGGTTTTCTGGAACTCATTCTAGTCTCTATATTTTACAGTTTGTAGCTTAGGTACCTCCTCAGATTGGTTTTGTTCTATGAAATTTTCCTTGAATTGTTTTTCTTTTCTATCAAAGTAAGTTTATGAGTCTTCAAGGGACTCTAGTTCTCAATACCAGTAGTCTCTGCCAGTGTTTGATTTCTTATTTTTTTCATTTTTTCAATAATTGTAGAGGTACACGCAGCCTGTATAAGGCCTGCATGCATGTACATGCACTCTGACCTTACAAATCTCGCATGCACACGCTGGCTATTGAACTGTTAGCAACGTGCCTGTTGAGAAAAATTTTGTTTAAGGAGAGGCAATCATCCTCTTCCTTATAAAGAGTTATACCTCTCAGGGATTTCCTTCATTTAATCTTGGTCTCTGTCATAGAATTTTTAGCCTAGGATGGATTCTAGCATAGCTTTCTTTTTCATTGAAAGATTTCTTGTGTTTCCTAGATTTTTTAACTTATTTTTAGCTTGAAATTTTAAGAAAAATGAGTTGCATTTTGAAAAAAAATTCCCCCTCATCAGTTTCTTTTAGAATCTTTTGTTATTTCTTCTTTGATTGGAAGAAAATATAAAAAAATACTTAGTTTGTTAGATCTCTTTCTTTCCTGGCATTTTCTTTGCATTGTTATTCGAAAAAGAAAAAAAAAATAGCATAGCATTGTGTTTTCTTCTAATTTTAAAAGCATTTCAAAAAGAAAAAAATAAGAAATATAATCATTCTTTGCCAGTGTTCATATAAGTTTCATCATTTTTTCGCAAGAGTCTTAACAACATCAGTTGCACTACCATACCCTTTCTGATTAAATCAAGCCAGTAAAAAGAATGCTAATTAAAATTTACTAGACTTTATGTTTGTAGGGTCCATCAACTAGATTAGGCTAGAGCCTTGATTTAGGTTGGAGAGGAAACTCTTCA
>JASDQU010262065.1:0-10250 GCA_032191745.1 Picea mariana
AACTACAGCCACGTTCGTTAATCTCTTTTGCCCAACGGGCTGCAGTATTAACTTTGACATTTCCAATGGCCCGTGTGCACAAAATTATACGGCTTCCTCCAATCTCTTATGTTTATGGGAGCGTGGCTCACCTGAAACAATCGCTGAAGAAAATTCCACCGCAGAGAGGCTGAATGAGAGAATGCGAATGATATTCAATTATTCAAGATCAACTAGGAATTGTCTCTGGTTTTTTTAAAGCTGCAATTGCTCATACTCATCTGAATGTCATTATCAACCAGAAAAGACACGGTAACAAAAAAGTCCAAATGGATGGAATGTATTTGGATTTGAAGGTTGGCGAAACGGAAAAACGTTAGGAACAAAATATGCGCTCTCGCCTTTACGAAAAGCGATAATAATATGAGGTGTGACCTTTTCACCATGATATCTAGAGGCGGCAACTTCACCATCCAGTTGAGTGTATTACAACTAGCACAGCCGCTAACTCGCGGCTGGTGCACGCCGAAAGGCGGTTTAGGTTTACGGCTGTGTGAATACTCGAAACGCCTTAATACTTGTGCAAATATCTTAATATTTTTTAATCAGGTAGATGTGGCAATAAGTTAGTGAACACAGTGATTTTTAAACACGATTAGGTAAATGTAAAAAAGTAAACATATAAACGGATGTCTTTATAACAGCGCGGAAGTTAATTGATGAAATCAGAGCCATTCATTTATTGTGACAGTTAAGAATATTCTAGGCATATTTAATCTTGTCCATAAAAAACGTATTAAGAACTAAAAACCTATTAAATGTGCCCATTGTGTGTAATGAAGTATAATCCGTTTGTAGAAATGAATGAAATTTTATAGTGGAAAAATTATTCCAATATAATATAGGGGTAAAAATATTCCAAGATATCATAATTATTTTTTTTTCCATGTAAACATTCTAGAAATTTAGAAGGATAATTGGAATTGCAGATATTATTTGTTTGAAATTACATATTTTGGGTGTAGTAGGGTTTTTGAAGGTATTGAATAGAGTTATGTATTAAAAAACACGATTTAAGCGATGTAAAATTGTGATTTCGTCAACAATTGTGTTGTCAAATTTTGATGATAGTTGTTGGAAAAAGCCAAAAACTTAGAACATTTAGACTAGTATCATAATATGTTTATAAATATGAGATTTTGTAGTAATAAAAGATGTTATAAAATAGGTATAAATTATTGTTGTTATTATAAAATATTTTACTTGGGTTGTGTATATAGAGGTAGCTACTAATATATTTTATCATTATTGCATTATTGTATGGATCATGTTGGAGAATGATTTTTGGAGCAATCAGGGAAAGCTAACAATAAATGGCTGTAACTAAATTAAAGAACACAAGGGGGAGTAAGATTTGATAAATCAAAACTCAATTTTGACAAGCTAAGCATTAGAAAAATTTTGAGGCAAAAAATGGGACTCGAAACAAAAACTGTGTCATCAACATCAACTTGCAAAGCTTAGTAGGATCCAAGATGATGATGTCAACCATAAGGGTAAATAGTGTTGGAGGGAAAGTAAGAAAACTACTTTTTCTTTCTCTCACATTTTCAATTTACTTGCTTATAGGCTTACTAAAAGTATCAAGTGTAGGTACTCGTTGGATGTAGAATTTTAATTCTACATCCAACGAATACCTACACTTGATACTTTTAATAATCATGTAAGCAGGTAAATTGAAAATTAGTGCTGGTCGATGATAACCACCTTTCATTCATGGGGAAACTGCATGGTACCAAAGACAAATGACATAATTTACTTCATGGGATATATATATAGTTCCTTATAAGTAGCATGTCATAGTCCAAAGGATCATCCACAACTTATACACACCAATTGAAACAATTTTACCAGCGAAAGTAATAGGTAAATTATCCAAGAGTCCTAGTGATCGGGAAGGGTTCTCATCAAAAGATCTCAAAGTAATCTAATATGGGACAAGACTAGGAAAGCCCATTTTCTTCTAAACTGGCAATGATATAAAATATTTTACTTGGGTTGTGTATATAGAGGTAGCTACTAATATATTTTTATCATTATTGTATGGATCATGTTGGAGAATGATTTTTGGAGCAATCAGGTAAAGCTAACAATAAATGGCTGCAACTAAATTAAATAACACAAGGGGGAGTAAGATTTGATAAATCAAAACTCAATTTTGACAAACTAAGCATCATAAAATTTTTGAAGCAAAAAATGGGCCTCAAAACAAAAACTGTGTCATCAACATCAACTTGCAAAGCTCGGTAGGATTCAAGATGATGATGTCAACCATAAGGGTAAATAGTGTTGGAGGGAAAGAAAGAAAACTACTTTTTCTTTCTCTCACATTTTCAATTTACTTGCTTATAGGCTTACTAAAAGTATCAAGTGTAGGTACTCGTTGGATGTAGAATTTTAATTCTACATCCAACGAGTACCTACACTTGATACTTTTAATAATCATATAAGCAGGTAAATTGAAAATTAGTGTTGGTCGATGATAACCACCTTTCATTCATGGGGAAATTGCATGGTACGAAAGACAAATGACATAATTTACTTCATGGGATATATATAGTTCCTTATAAGTAGCATGTCATAGTCCAAAGGATCATCCACAACTTATACACACCAATTGAAACAATTTTACCACCCAAAGTAATAGGTAAATTATCCAAGAGTCCYAGTGATCGGGAAGGGTTCTCATCAAAAGATCTCAAAGTAATCTGATATGGGACAAGACTAGGAAAGCCCATTTTCTTCTRAACTGRCAATGATATGACWCATGATGAATCTCCCTCATCCACTATACACATATTAATGTCCAAATTCCTAATCGCAATAATGACTTGAAAAGCCACATAATGATAGAGACATAGTTCAACATTATCTAAATCAAATGCCATCAACCTAGAGTTCATAGATCAATACCTCTAATAGCATTAAACAAGGCCTTGCATTGAAGGGTAAGCGTGTTGCATATTTTATGAAGACATGGCACATGGGAATTGCATCAAATATGTAATGACATCATAATGTTAAGCAACCCTATTGTGAGGATTATGCACCATCCTTCATAAAGGGGACTTGGGTAAAACTAATGAAGGTTTCAACTATGACAGTTCAATTCACAAAGGACCATTAGAAGGAGGATGTATACTCTCCTTACCAATAGAATACTTGAGTTTAGGTGTCTCATAATTATGATTACACATTTGGAGATTCACCATATTAACAACCATCAAAATGTTGTGATGGGAAGGGTCACGTAGTTTGAAGGTGCCTGAATAGATTGTACCATTATATGCTCCACCTTGATTAGAAGTAAGATTATGCTGAGGGAAGGGTTCTTACAACACTGTAGGTTCTTCCAATTAGGTAGTTTAGCCCTTAATTATATGATTCCAACAAAATTGGGACACTCACAATGATAGTGATCATCCCCAAAAACATCACAAGGATGTTTGATTTTATTCATTGCTTGTTGATTTTGAGCTTGATTGGCATCATTATTATCCCCGACATTAGTCTCATTATCCCATTTCCCTTATTTATTATTAGTTTTCATATTGTTTTCTTCTCGCCTCAATCATGAGCCTAGTAACTTGTTTGTTGAGCCAAAATCCGACCAAGTTGGAGAGGTGAATATTGGACCAAGTTAATGTTGGACAAAGGTAAGGGATTACGAGATGCATCCTCATGGATGCAACTCAAGAACTCGGGTCATAGGAAAATTTGTAAATACCCTTGAGGCACTCCAATACATGAAAAACTTAACCCTCCATAAGGGCTAGGGATTTCAGGAAAAGGAACATGAACACATTATTTAGAAGACAGTCATTAAACTCAATAAGACCATCAAATTGATGTGATTGACCTAGAATAGATGGGAGAGACCTACCCACACTAGGGGCATGTAGAATGATGGTGGATAAGCAACCACATCGAGAATACACAATGTCTAGTTCTTTGGCTCTAAGTATAGCTTCTTCTCGAGTGACAGACCGATGTATAACAACATCTTTGGAGATTTCAAGAAGGAATTTAAATAACCAATCCAACCAAAGCTCACAAGAAAAGAGGATATTACCCAATATCTTCATATGTTTCCACTCATGAATGCAATCCATGATGTGAGTAGAAATTGACTACTTGAAACCAACAAGGAGCTCAATCCCAATCTCTTCTCTAGTAGGTTATTGAAAGCGATTCAAAAAATGTGAAGCCAAATCTACAAAGGTATAGTATGAACCACCTTTAAGATCAATATACAACATATCTACTACACCAATGATAATATGCTGGAAAATCCTACACCTAATGTTATCATCTATGATACTATTCAAAGAGCACCACATAAGAAAGGGTCTAATATCATTCGAAGGATCTTCTCGAGGTTTTCACTCAAAATCAGAAATGTTCAAAGGTAACTTCATAGACATAGGTGTMATAGTCTCATTATTATTAATATGATCATTTGGTAACCACAATAAGTCTRGAAGGTTAAGTCCAACCATAAAAGGCAAAGCTTTGGGTGCTTTCCCTCCAACYAGAGAAGGGGGAGCTCCTACTCATGGATCATTTCCTTCATAAGAGTTACCATCTTGAGTGACAACACTAGGAMCAAACATGTTGGACCATGGTAAAGAGCCACTAGGAATCCATTTATGAGGAGAGGCAACTCACTAAAAGGAAGAACTGGTTCTTGAAGTCTAAGAGAACATCTAATGTTATACAAAGTAATTATGCCACGATTCCTTGAGAAATTATGTAAGTCTTTAATTGTGTTAATTTTAAGCTATCCAATAGAAAAAACAGACCCTTGTGACATACTATCAAGCCTTAAGCAAATAAATCTATAGGGACATTCCAAATGTGCGTCCACTCTTGGTGATGAAATATAATGATGGAATCTTACACAAGTCACACAGAAGTGAAGGTAAAAAATAGTAGTTCCAAAAGCCCAAAGTATGCCACCAAAGGTGATCAAATCTAATGGAGGTTGATCAAGGGTCACTCTTAACTACCAAAGGAAATCTTGTTGCAAGCCCACAAGTGGGTACCATGTGATACAAACTTGTAGTCAAGCCACGAAGCTATGTCTTCACATTGTATGTTTTCACATGAAAAAGTTACTTGCATGCAAGCAAGCCACTTAACATTGACCTCCGAAAAAGCCAGTCATTGAGTAAGGAAATAACATTGGGTGAGTCCATTGCATGAAGTGGGAGGGAAATGTAATAAAACCTCACTCCACATCATTTCCTCTTCGACTGTATGCCCCCTTGTCAAGGAAAATATGGGCATATTCATGATTGCACTAGTTGTTATAAAGGCGTTTTCCCAATTAATCAACTCTAAATTTCCAATTTTGATAAGCCCTGGGGATTTCAAAATGACCACCACACTTAAATCCCAAGGCTCTAGCCTAATCTACTTTTGGATTTCTTGACAAAAAGCAAAGAAGTATATGTTTATTTTATTATGCCGGTTAATTTTAGGGTATGTTGCTTAATATGTTGTGGAGAGTGTGTTCTTGATTTGCGTTGGAACAATAGGTTAAGCAATTTCTTCACACACTTGAATCTTATGGAGATAATCAATCAACAATCAACTGAAGATTTGACTGAGCATTTGAATGGTTAGGCAGTTAGACCAAAGTAGTCAACTAGTGTGCAGAGCAAGGAAAAAATCAAGGAGTTTTTTATGCACCCTCGCCAATCTACGTGGACTTCATCTTCCTCACTCAAAGGGAGTTGGTTACATCTCGCTGCCATATAAAATGGTCTTATGGATCAATCTAAGTGTGATATATGAACATGTATGATATATGTTGTGTATGGAAATATTTTAGTTTGTTACACTTCTATGTATGTTGAGCTATGCTCGATAGTGCTTAAGTGTTATAGTAGTGTCTTTAGTCACCACTTCTCTCTTATAATACCATCTCTATGATCTACTTAATCCCTTGGTTCTCCAACATGGTATCAAAGCTAGTAGTTTGAGTTATAGCATGTTGTTTATGAGTCTTTTGGAAGTTGTTGATTGTACATGCTCCCACGAGTCAGATGTGTCTAGTAGATTGACTGAGGGTTTCAACTGGCAAACTAAATTTGGGATTAGGTATACAGATCAACATCACGAGTTATAAGCAAGAACCTATGATTTTGAATGGCCGCAATTGTGGAATATGGGCCCAATATATGGAAACATTATTGAAGAGTAAAGTGCTCCAATGATTTACAAAAATTACAATTCCAAATCTAATGGATGACCAACAAAAATTCATCAGAGATAGGAAGAAGAATGAGATTGTAGAAATCATAACAACATACATCTCCAGGGATATTCACTTTCATACAAGCCATATTGAATGTATGAATATTGTCTCAAAGATGTCCAAGACTATATTAGAACTTGTCCATAATGACCTATGTTCCTTGAACAAACCATCACTGGCTAGTGCAAGGTATATCTTGACTTTCATTGATGACTTTGCTAGGTATGCATGGGTATATTTATCAAAGAATAGAGTCATGTCTCTAAAAAGTTCAAGGAATTTAGGGCATTCGTTGAAAATCAATGCGATCAACCCGTGAAATGTTTAAGATCAAACAATGGAAGAGAATGTGTGAGCAAGGATTTTGAAAAGTACTTGTCACGTAATGGTATCTCTTGGAAAATATCTATACCTTACACACCTCAATAGAATGGAATTGTAGAAAGGAAAAATCGAACTTTGGTAGAAATAGGATGTTGTTTTCTTTGGGTCAAAGGTCTGTCAACTAAGTTTTGAGTGGAAATTGTCGATTGCTCAAACTATTTGTTAAATCGATTTCCAACTAAATCTGCAAGAATCTAACTCTAGTGGAGAAATGGAGTGGAAGAAAACCCTCATTGGAAAATCTCAGAACCTTTGGATGCATAAGGTGGGCTCACATTCTAGATGATAGAAGGAAGAAACTAGATGCAAAGAGTCATGCTTGTATCATGATGGGAAACTCTAAATATTCGAAGGCCTACAACCCATTTGATCTCATTAAATAGGAGATTGTATGTAAAGGAGATGTTGTCATTGATGAGAATACCTCAAGTGTCACTCTATTGAATTCCTCTTCATATTTATTGAATAGTCATCCTTAGAAAATTCTTTAGAATTCTGGATCAATTGACTATTTGACTGGACCATCAACTGGAATATTGACTTCTTTACCTGAATCGAATTGTGATCAACCTTCTAGAGTAGACTCAACCACTAGTTTTGGAACCCTTGTTAAGTCCAACAATGGTGACCTTAGTATAGTTACTCCTTCAAAAAAGGGGTTTGTCTTCTCAATTGGGTGACCAAGGCAATTGATGTTGCTAAAATTTCTACAAGAGACACCAATGACTTTCTTGGCGCACAGTTATAAGACCCTAGGTTCAAGTTATTCAACCAACAAAATCCTTTAGATACTGACCCTTTCGACATCACCTACATGCAAGTGAAGTCTCACCAGAGACATCTACTGGGGCTGTAGGAACCTAGTTTCTGCAGGGATGAGGGGATGTGAGGCTATCAACATAACCATTAATATGTATTCACCCTATGTGCATAATATTTATTTAACATCCTTTTATCAGGCAACAAACCCTATGTGCGGCTTTCAGTAACTAACAATTCATTACTTTTACCATAACACTTGTGTGACATAAGCCCATCCAATATTCATTCAATACCCTAAACCCTAGTATGCAGAAACAATATAACATAGATCGCGACATACCCAACCCATTGAATCATTCATTATTATTGTGCATCAATCATATGTTAAACAAATCTATACTAATCATGCATAAACACAACATCCACAAATAATCACATCAATAAACACATTAGACACATTATTTTAATGTGGTTCACCCAATCCTTGGGCTACGTCCACAATGGATGGCTTCTTATATTAGTCTTCATGCAATAATCATCTCAGGCCTGCGCATTGCATTTACAAAAGATACAACATATTGTAACCTCCAAACCTGCCTAGCCACTCTGCAATGCAAGCCTATCTCTGCATAATCTCAGATATGCTCCTAACCTCTCTTCATCAATCACGAGCGACTAATCTCTTACTCTCAGCAACAACAACATCCAACCTAATCTTTCCCAACCCTTTACATATTTTTACATAGAATTAGGGCAAAAAACCCTAATAACAACTTATCCCCAAAACCCTAATGGGTCATAACCGTTTTTCATACTTTTGTGTCGATCTGCTGCTTATCCTGCTTTTGCGTTGAACTACTGCTTTTCCTACTTCTGTGCCACAAAATGCGCCCTTGCCACACACTTTGGTCCTACCTTTTACCCTTTCCTCTACTATAACACAATTCCCAACACTTAGTTATTCTCATAAAAAATGTTTGTCCAACAAGTCCCCAACACTCACATGTGGTTCGTCCCGAGCCACTTAAGACTTTTTCAACTTCTTCTTGATTTTTTAAAAAATCTCCTTTATTGTGTTGATCTTCTCCTTGACCTTTATTTCATTTAACAAATTTTTTTCTAGTAATTATGTAGTGATATGAGTCTGTCGTTTCTCTTCAGCTTGTTCCACTGCATGTTTGATCTTGCGTTGCGCTTCTGATATTTCCTCTGCAACTTTTAATGCTTCTTCCTGCAACGTCTCTATTTGTTGCATGTGATCTTGTTGCCCAGCCCTCAACTGGTTCATCTCAGCGTATAGTTTCTTACTCTCTTGCATTGTCATCATCTTCTTGGCTAGTGGCAAATTGTTGATGGTTTCCTTGATCTTCTTAGCCTTCCCCTGCGCAGTTTGAAGCTTTTATTTAATACTTTGTAATTTGGCATCCTCAGACAGATGATTCCAAACTTTTGTGTTGTCTACGTACAACTTAGCGCATTATGCTTCCAAAGTCTTGATACCTTCCATTGTGATGCTTACTGTCTTCTCCCTTTGGTCTCTTTTTAGGGGTGTGCTTGGTGTCATTCGGGTTTCTAACTAAAAAAATTTCATTCAGAATCCCTGGATGGCTTCATTGATCCTCACTACCTAATCTTCCAATGGAGTATCCACCTCCATTGGTACCTCCAGAATCTCTTTGCAAACTTTGGCAAATGCTTGCTTCACCTATTATGCCTTTTGCATAGCTGCATCCCTTTCTCGTTCAACTCTGTTGTAGTCAATGTGCATGCTTGCAATCTCTGTTGTGGCCTTAGCCAATTCATCAGATGTTTTTGTTGTGCACAGGTTTAATTCTTGTGTTGTGCTAGCCCACAACCCCTACAACATTTCTCCCGGTATCTGTGATAAGACTAAGTCAAAGTGACTTAGTGTGCACACTTGCTCCTGCATTTCCACTGATGGGAACATAATCACCCCTGGTGCTAACTTAACTATTATGTGCTCCCCCATTACCTCTAATGCATGAGAGACTTCCGGTCTTGCTTCTTCTGGCCCTTTTGTGCTTTTCGTTGGTCCTTCAATTGTTTTTTGCACAGTTGTTAACCTAGTTGCTTCCATTAATTGGTGCAGTGCAGTCATTTCTTCTTGTATTTTTTTGTTCATTCCTTCTTGCTGCTCTATTGCGCGTTGAAACACATCGTCGGTGATCTCCTTAACTTTCTCCCCAAACCTCTCAAAGTCGTCTCCCGTCAGTGCCTATGGACTCATTTCTTTGGTCGCTTTCCACTTCTTCCGATGTGACATTGATTTTCCCTGCTCTATCTCTGCGTCTTTCCTCTTCTTGCTTGCATTCTTTCTTGGGCCTTGTACTTCCTCAATCTCAAGAGCTTATGTTTTCATTTCTTGTTCATCCACTTGGACCTTCTAGTCTGTGTCCCAGTCCTACATAATTAGTTATATGTCCTCTTCTTTTATATGGTACTTTGTCTTGATCCATTCCTCTCTCGTACCTTTCTTTGCTTGTATGTACATATGATGGTGGTCTACCATGAACCGTGCTATCGGTTTGTAAGTTTCTACAAGCCGTGGCAAAATTCTTGGTGTATCTTGGATACACTGCCTAATCATTTCCTTATACAGATAGAATTCAATATTGTTGTCCAATTGTCATCCCTTGTGAGTCGTATACCATAAGTTTTGATACTTGGCAGCCAAGCATGACTTGCCTCTCATACCTAAAAACTGCACATCCTCTGGTTCTTTCCACACTGCTAACACAATCAGAAGTAACAACCAGGAATAATGGAATTCCATACCTTTGTC
>JASDQU010262070.1:0-15572 GCA_032191745.1 Picea mariana
TTATGGCAAAGAAGTAAACCACATACTTGCTAAATTTTATTGTGTTGCTATTCCTTGTATTTCAAAGGTTGGAAACTTTTATCCTTAAATATTGCCTTATAGATGGATATTCGTCCCCTTCAATGTTGCCTTACTTTTATTGACATATGAATTTGCAATTTTATATATTTCCAGTTTAACTAAGAAATTATATTGTTAGTTCGAGCAGAGGTTACCTATATTGTGAGGCTAAATTGTTGCTGAAGGTGAAGGAAGAATGTTATGGCCTACATATGTCATGGATTAGTTGTTCATAAACTTCATATTGTAATATAAAGTGAAATATGAAATTGTATTGTTCTTACCGTGTAAACAAGATGGCAAGTTGAGTTGAATGTGTGACCCTTATTTATTTCAGTATTATTAAAATTAGAGATAAATGGTATGGTCATCCTATTGGAACGTTAGTGTAATCTCTTGGTATTGATAAAAACACACATGGTGGAACGTCTTGGATTGATGTACAGTCAATTACTCGGAGATAGCAGTTGAGGGTTCTTGAGTTTTTGTGTTGAATTTGGGATCCGTTGTCGGAGATCTTCTGCCACGCGCCCTCCGTAGGGGGCGCAATCATACTTCTTATTTATGTCGTACTTGATTTTATTCAGTAGGTTGCTTAGTCTGCTTGCGTCGGGCGGGAAGTAGACACCTCCATGTTCCTCAGAACAGTCGCCAGCCCTGAGACCTTAAATGGTTAAAGACGATGGGAACCTGGGCTTGAGCGTTTCTTATGTGTCTTGGAGGTCCTAACCTTGCAGGGTAGGACGGGCGGGAGGTCAGTTGTACTTTAGCAGTCAGTTTTTACTTGTCGTGTGATCTTCCTTTATGCATGTGATTACATATCGTGCGTCCTGGTCATATTCTTATGTTAATCCTAGTTGCGTCGTATTTGTCGTCGGGTGGCAACACAGAGTCGAGTACGCTGTGGTTGTTCCTTGTACATACGCACTCATACACTTCTAAAAACAAAAAAAAAGAAATTGCACCTGTCGCTAGAACGGTTGTCGTAACGACGCAGTTCGTTACATAATTATATATATATTCTTTCTCGAAAAACTTTTTGTTGTATTCTGATGAGGAGCTGGTTGGTACCCTTTCTTCCGCTGGTTCATTCGCTCTTGTTTCTTATCCTTCCATGCTTTGGGAAACTCTACCTGTTGTTTGTACTGATCATAACACATTCGATCTTTTCTGAATACTTCGCTCAAGGATTTGGGGTTGTCAAATTCAATTCTGTCCTTGTAGGACTGTGGTAGGCAGCTTAGAAAAAGATAAATTTTTACTTTATCCTCTTGGATGTACGGTACGAACCTTGACAGTTCTAAAAACTTATTTATAAGGTCCTCCATTGTCATCTGTCCAAGTCGCAACTCATAGAATTCTTTTGTCTTTATTTCATAGTAACTTTCCCAAAGGTATTGTTTCTTGAAATACTTCTTAAAGTCAGACCATTCCAACATTTTTCCTTTAGTCCCTTGGCCAATTTCAGGTCCTGCCACCAAATGTTGGCCTTCCATTTTAGATTGTAGATGGCCATTATGACCTTCATGTTCCTCGAATAGTTGTAGATCTAGAAGTACTTTTTGATGTCCGACAACCATGCTTCAGCTTCCTATCCTGTCTTGGATTCTCCATCAAAGGTAGCTGGTTTAATCTTTTTAAATTATCCTTCAAGGTGGTCTACTTGTTATCTTTTTCTGTTAGTTTTAGTTTTTTCTTCAGCTAAAGGTGTTCCTTCGGACGAACTATCTCCTTTTTCTGTTTCCATCCGAGAGTTCTTGGAAGCCCTTTTGCTGACTTCTTCCTCGTGGTAATAATCTTTTGGTATTTTCTTGGTCACTATACTGTGTAACAGGACTTCATTTATCTCTTGCTATTCCTGTTGTTCTTTTTTCAATTTTTCATTGTCCACTTTGAAAATATGTAATTTAACAATAAGGTTCCTCATTTCTTATAACACTTCTGTGGGTGAACTTTCATCACTATTTTTTCTTGGATCTCCAGCGGGTCCCTGCTGCAGGTTTTCTCCCATCCAGATCTCTGCATCGTCCTGAGATGCCATAATTAAAAAAACGGAAATAGATTTTTGTTTGTAACCATCAGATATTTGTTAGTTTTACATAAATCGAAATATATCTATACTAAATAGCTATTGTGGCCATGTTTAGGTCCAGTGTTGTCACCTTTTTTCTCTGATATCATATGTAATGTACCTCAAAATTTACATGTAAAAAAAAAATTCTTTATTTAATTATTCTTCTTATTGGGTACTTTGAGTTGATACTGTGTCTTTAAAGTTTCAGTCAATCATCAACCATGATGTACAACAGTCCTTTTCCTTTATGACTCTAACTGATTTTATCATATTGTCACCTCTTCCTATTTCAGTATTGAGTTATATAAGCGATCATAGTTACATAGCCAGGGATACCTTGTTCTTATTTGCAACTTGGTAATACCCACCATTTCGTTTCCAAAACCCACTTTATGTTAAGGGGTATAACTACTTAGAACCAACTAATCCATAAAAGCAATGGTCATAGGTGTGGAGTCTTATGATAAACGACCTTGTATACATCTTATTACAAGATCTAAGAGAAAAAGTTAGCACCATTCAACATACTTATAAACCAAACCCTTTTGGGGTAAAAATCGAACAACTAAAGAATACAAGAGCAAAAGAGCGAGTCGCTAAACCTTGGGTAGGATACGGTTAAAGTAAAGGTAGTTGGGATTCAACGTATAACTGGTGTAACCCAGTGATAAAAGAACTAACCCTACGTAGGCCATCCGGGTTCCTCACCATAAATTCTCTGAGAAAACACCATCGGTTGGAACCCTCTCATCTTAAACGTCTGTCTGAAACATTTATGGTGTTCTGAGTTAATTCTAATAGTTACTGAGTTCGATCGGCATGTCCAATGAAATGTCGAAACTTACCATTTGTTCACATGGCCAGATACGATTCCCACTCATCCTCCATTACTCCATACGAATGGTATCCCATAGTTCTCACTTCATTCTGGTCTTGGCTTGGTGAAGGAAAAAGGAATTCTCCCGACTAAACTCTACTTTAGTTTTCTCTCTTAGAAAGGTGGTCATGCTCCTATGAAATCAGACCTTGTTCCAAGAGGGAGATTTCTTGGCAACAAACTCCTCGACGGACCACCCTGTAAGCGGTAAGTCGACTTGGATGTCATTTGCATTCAGGTTCTTTTTTTTTGTCTCATCGAGTAGTTTTGATAACTCTAGCACACAAGCAGAGCCTTGGTAGAATTATTGTTTTATATCGGTTTTAAAAAATAGCAAAAGGGAAAATGGGTTGCTCTAGCAGTATTTAGGGTTCTCACAGTTTCGACTCTTTCTGTATTGGCTTTCCTATCGAGTCGAGTCATCTTTCTCTCATGGAAGGTCTTATCCCGATGTCTATTAAAATGTGCATCTGAGATATTCTATTTATTTATTTTCTTAACTGGAACTTTCGTATTGGGTATGGCTTCCTTTGTCGGTTATTACCTAGTTTATAGTGAATATAACCATCTTTTCCTATGTGTAATAGACCTCTCGGTGCAGTGTGGAACTTAAAAAAAAAAATTGTGTTTAAACCTCAAATTCAATGGTATTATTATGTCAATTATAGGGGTCATCCTAAAGTCCAGAGGCGGTTTAATCCTTTCTGTTTAAATTTAAACTCTTATAATGTTACTATTGTTGTATGCTCATTATATGCATGTTATCCCTGTTTGTGATTAACTTTGGGTTAAAAGATGGTATTCGTCACTAATGATGGGCCCCTTTGTTATGCGAGGGTACCCATTAGGGAGGCACGAGCTCCTCTTCCCTCCTCGGTCTAGGAGCACATGTGTTTTAGTGCAAATGGCGAAGGATATACAATACACTATCACAGTTAAGTTTTTCTTATTTCATTCTATTCTTTTTAAATGGTTATGTTATTGTTTGTCGGATACATTTTCTTATTGTTTTGCCTCGTTTCATGCAAAGTGTGCTCACGCCATGGAAGGGAACACCCTATTCACTCTTCCAAGAGGTACTCGGGTTCCAACTATGAATAACCCTTTGTCTAAGTTATTACTCGCACCGATGATCGAGGCTACAACTCGTTCTTAATATTGTGAAGATCTTTCATTTTTTCAGTTCTGTGTTAGTTGTTTTAAGGGTACACCCTAATTTTGTATTAAATACTGGTACATTGAAAGTGTGCCAAGATTGCGCTTAATTGGATTCATGATATCCATACCGCCATTTATTTAAATGATTAAGAACAATGTATTGGGTTTTTATTTGTTGTGGATATTATGGAAGTAATAGGATTCAGAACCGATGTTTTTGTGTTTAAGATTCTCTTCTAAATTTTTCCGAAAGTTTGGTTTGTCAAACAAAGTTGAATTTCGTTTCTTGATTTGTTCTAGTTAATTTCCCAAAATTAATGTTGAATTTTGTTTCTTGATTTGTTCTAGTTAATTTCCCATAATTAATTACACAGTCATCTCAAAAATGATTTAACCATGTATAGTAATGAACCTACAGCTAGCACAGAAGTACTGTGGTTAACGGAGGTTCACTCCCACTGTTACTATGCGCTTGTATTCAAAAACCTCTGAGTTTAGTTGAAGTTTGGGCACTTATTTCTATTATATAGATAAAATGGCAATGATAGGAGTTTAGCCTGAGCCTCTCTTTCCCCACTCATGATTATTTTTACTTTACTTATTCATATCATATACCCTAACTTATCGCGAACTACACATTGCGCTGTAGATACGCTATTTAATTTTAAATTTTGACTTCTATTCCTATTCTAACCATTAATCTAGCATTTGGTTGATCTCACACCAGAATTAAGTTGGTTTGTTCCGACACCAATACTACTAAACCATACCATAGTTTCTATGCTCCAATGCTTTTGTATTGGGGTCTATGGATTTTGTTGGATTATTTTCCTGCGAGTATGTTTATACACACATATATTACCCGACTCTGTTTATAATTGGTTTTGCTTTAGTGTCACTATATTGTTTATAAAGATTACCCATTATATAATATGTCTTTGTTCATATTATACCTATACAGGTCTACATGTATGTCAAGTATAATCTTAGTGTTGTAGGATATATATGCCTATGGTTTGAACTTGTATACTTATTAGTGTAGGTTCAATGTATACTAGTTATCTATAGAAATATAATTTCGCCATAGGGAATGGTACCCTCGGCTACAAATTACACTAAACAAGCAAATCAATTTTCCGTTTGTTCAACAGATTTAAAGTTAGGAAGGTAGCAGTAGACTGTAGTCATCGAACAACCTCTGTCTATGTTTTTGGATGCATGCTAACTTGAAGGATTTCACTATATCCTTAACCAATTCACTCCACAAAGACAGAGATACTGAAATTCAGTACAGGAAATAACACACAGCAATTATATAATTATTTAAAACAGACAACTAGGAACTACTTCACTATAGATTTAACATGTTCAGTACCATAGATATAAAAGAATTCGAATAGGTAGCGGGTTAGAGTAGCATATATGAACTAAAATCGTAGAAAAACAAAGGGAACAACCACATTCCTCCCAACCATAGAAATGAGTAGCCAAGATCACTTGCATGGTTCACCCCCTAGCCTGACCATGAGTCCATGAGGGAAAACTTGGAAACCCCTCTTCTGCAATATCCTTTGAACCAGTAGCTCCCCCTTGCCTTACACCCATTCATTGTTCATAACAGAAAGAAAAAAATCAATATTTTTCCTTTCCATCATACTGTGAAACGTCCTGCCTCCTCACATATGCTTATTTATCCATTTGCCTAGGTCTTTTCCCTCCTTTGGGAATTTTTGCAGCTTTCTAAATCCATGATTTTCAGGGGCTACCAGTGGCCAATTCACTAATTTTCCACTTGTAAAAATGAGCCTAGAGGTAGTTCCAACATGTTCCCCTCTCATGGAGTCATGGTCAACTAAAATTTAACATGGTTGTCCCCCTTGTCTCTTATAATCAATATAAAATATTATGTTTTTCATACAAGTGTCATAGTCCAATATCTAGTTGGGACAAATCAGATCTCTGTCCAACAGTCAAAATCATTTATTACAATTATAAAATCTGAAATTCAGAATTTCCATAAATGGCAAAAATTTTCCAATTTCGAATTTACTAAAAACGGAAATAAATTTCCAGCAATTTAAATTCTAAAATATTTTTATTTTCTTTATTTTGGGGGGGGATGTCACAAGGACAGAGATTGATTTGGAAATTATAACAAGAGGTCACTAACCAAAGAGTTCTCTTTACCTTATCTCAAGTGCTGATCCTGTGAGTAAGTCCACATGTCACATTTTGGATATCAATGTCTGAGCCACCAGAAATGATTGATATGCAATCATCTCCATTGCTAATGCGTGAGTTGTGTATTCGTACAGAATGGGTGCCGAAAACATGCACTTCATCTGTTTTGGGAATCAATGCCAGAGACTAGATGATTATGTCATCGACGAGGACCATGTGACATTCATCAAACCTGATGTGAGGTAGCAGAGCCAATCTGGAGTTGTTGAAGAATCTTATAGCTGTGGGCTTTCACAAGGGTCGGGAAGTGTTGTGCCATTTGGTCCTCTATGTGTCCTGGAGGGCAGATTCCACCATTTTTCTCCTCTCCCATCAATGAAGCCGCCTCCTCCTTGATCTCAGCCCAGGTAGTAGGCAGTCAAGCCACTTATCAGACTACTTGCCCAAACACAACACCTACACATAAACCACACATCAGAGTTATACAAAACACAGGAATATGGAGGATAACTGAAAACACATGAATACAACTATCTGGATGGTGTAGTTGGTAATTCTCGTGCCACACAATACAGACGTGCCCAAGCGCTCAACGACCAGGCTTTACACATGCCCACAAACTGAACGAAAATGGGTACAGTTGAGAAGACAACAAAATCACCCAACACCTAGCGACCAAGCTTTACACATGCTAACTAAACAGAAATGGATACAGTGTCATGCCTACAAGCTGAGCCCTCAGCTCAAGGACCTGGAAATTTTCAAAGAACCTACATTTTCCTCTGAAATTAAGGAAACAACACCAAGTCAGTGCCCAAAAAAAACAAAAAAAAACAAAAACAACAAGAACTGAGCAATGAGGAGGGATCCTACGAGAATAGAAAGGTATTTCACAATGAAACAAGAAAGCACCAAAGCCCAATGACCAAGCACCGAAGTCTGATTTCCAACAAGCTCCAATTCATAGAGAAGAGCCCACAGGTCTGCATGTAATACCTGTCACCTGTTTGTAATGAGGAGGGAAGCTGACAGACCAGTAGTTGTGAATTAGAGTGGTGCAACAGAAGCATGGTAGGCCTCTAGAGTTCAGAGTTGCAGACTGGAGGAGGCAGCATGGGGGGGAAGCATATGCAAGCAAGTGATTGTAGGGTTTGAGGATGGAGAGTCAGGGAAGAGTAGGTTTAGGGTTAGGGGATAAGAATAGAGGAGAGGGGGGCACATGGGCCTCATGCGAGGACCCACTGCCTGAATCTAGATTTTTTTTAGCATATATATATATATATATATATATATATATATATATATTATTATTATTTATTCATTTACTATTTTAATTTTTCTTTATTTTTTATTTTATTTTAATTGTAATGTAATTGTTTATTCTATTTTTATTTATTTATTATTATTTTAGTTATTGTTATTTTATTATTTTTATATATAAAAAAAAAAAGACATTTTATTAAAGATATTATTATTATCTTTAATTAAGGTTTAAATAATTAATTATTTAATAACAATAATATTTAAATACTAAATACATATACAAGTGATAACTAATCAACTAATTAATGTGAATAATTAGGAAGATTAATTAAGTTAATTGGTTAGTTAAATTAGGGATTAACTAAGTGATTAGTAGGTACTTAAGTAGGATACCAATGATAATATTAAAATTTCTAGATTTACTAAATGCATTGATTAAGGCGACTGAAACTTAGGCTTTGTTGATTAAGTTTAATCTAGATTATTAGTTTTTTTTATAATTAATCAGCATTAGGTTGGAAGTCACCTTAATTAGTTTTAGACGAAGAGTTTAGGGGCTTAGACCAAGGTAAATCAGGAGGGGTTCCATACGCGCTAGGAAGGTAAGTTAGAGGATTAGGCGAGAGGGGTACAGTGCTAGTGTAACTTCAGAGAGAAAGGGTCTGTGGTTTCCTTAGGCAAGAACACCAATCTTAGATGCTTAACCATAACCTAGCCAATACCTGAAAGAGAGTAATGTCTGTTTACAGACAAGTAAAAGAAACTTATACCTAACCCTGTTTTCTAGTTAAGTTGCGTAATGAGAAACATCCTTGAACTCACCCTGACAACTTTGGTTGATGCAGGTTAAATCATACAGGATGGTTAGGACTCGAGGGAGTCGCAGTAGAGGAGCATCATCGCAGGCACCATCGACACCACCAGTGCCACCTCCACCATCGCCTGAACTAGCTCTCATATTGCACTCGTTTGATGCCATAAATGAGACTTTAAAAGGGAGACAAATAGCAAGGATCGAAGTGGAACCCCGACCATATGGAATGGGTAATTCAGAAGCGTCAAGGGATTCAGGGGGAGGACCTCCACCTGAATACATCACTCAAGAAATGTAGAATATCAAACTTCCAGAGTTTGTCAGGGGTCACGCTAGTGAACGCACAGAAGCATGGTTGGAAGGTATGACAAGGTGTTTTGCCTTAAGCGACTATGAGTCCACCTCAAAGGCAAAGATAGCAATTTTTTAGATAAGAGACAGTGCCTTGAACTAGTGGGGAAACCTGGAAATACAACTACATCTTACCCCAAACACTGTATCTTGGGAACTTTTCGAGAAGAGGTTCCGAAGGAAATATCTGCCAGCTTACTATGAGGAACAACAGGTAGGAGCGTTTCATGCTCTAGTACAGGGAAACAAGACTGCAGAGGAATATGAGATTAGGTTTAATGAATTGGTCAAATATGTTTCATACATGGATAATGACCAACGACAGGCAGAATGCTTCGTCTATGGGCTAAACCCTAAGATAAGGGATATGGTGTGTATGTGGAAACCATCTTCAGTAGCGGAAGCTGTGGAAAATGCACGTTATGCGGAGGAACACATGAAATTAATTGGAGGTACAAGACTGACCTTTCCGCATCATCCTGGATTAATGGAGAGGACCCCTAGGACATTTCCTAGGGGAGGGGGCTCAAGGCCACCTCCATATGGTAACAGAGTTTCACCAAGGAAGGTAGCCGCAGGAATTTCAATGGCAGTGAGTGCAACATCTCATTCATCACCAACAATGCAGAAAGGTCCACGACCATCTCAGGGAACAACTAGCAGGGGTAGGGGTTCCAGGGGAAGGAACTCATTTAAGAGAAATTCATAGAATAATGCACAGGTTCAATCTCGTGTTACCTGTTGGGGATGTGGAGGACACAATTACTAGCGTGACTGCCCAGAGTTACAATCAAGATTTGTGCATAGAGAAGGAAAGGCCCCGATGGGAAGAGCAAGTAGCAGCCACCAGATTTACACAACGGTTAATAATCGCCAGGCCGAACATCAATCCACGATGGTGGAGTCATCAGGTACACTAAATCATATCACCATTAAGATTTTATTTGATATTTATTTGATATGAGTTGAGTAGAACATAAAATTTATTTGATATTTCTTCAGTTTGCATGATCAGCCAGACACAACTTACATCCCTGCTACAGTCCTCCAACAAATATTTTGTCTTCTACAAAATAACATATAGTTCTCTGAAGCATAACAATGCAGAGGGAGTCAAGGGAAACCCCAAATCTCTGACTTCTTCAAAAAGCATAGACAAAACCTTAACTTTTCGTGTAATGCAGATTGAATTTCTCCGCTAGCATCCTCTAGGCTTCTCAGAACATATTACTTGTTCAGCAAGAGGAAGTAGAACTTGTAATAAAGATACAGTAGAAATTTCCACTGTAGGTACAAATACAGGAGCTCTCGAAGCCCGTCTTTTCCCAAGCAGCCAATTATTAGCCAGTAAAGACATCTATTTCTCCACTAAAAACCATAATTAAAACCTCAATGGTTAAAATTTAAGTCCAGTATAACAATTTACCCTGAAAACGTATAATTTTCCTAAATTCACAAATATCCTGGATTTATGTTGTTTAACCCCCAGCTATACAATTTACCCTCAATTATCAATATTACCAAACCTTATCTTGGAATCCTGCTATTTTGTACAATTTTACCCCAAAATGCAACAATTAACCTAAAATTGCTTTAATTTTTTTTCGAATTGCAACTGTTTAACCTGAAATTCTGTAAGTTAGTCTATGTTTGCTTTATTTGGCTTAAACTAATGATATTTAACCTAAAATTGCAACAATATTACCTAGAAATTATGTAATTTAGTCTGTTTTTGCTCAATTTGGCCTCAACTAATGATATTTACCCTAAAATTGCAACAATATTACCTAGAATTACAACTTAAGCTGAAACTATGTAGTTTAACTCTAATTGTGACGATTTGACCTAAAATTGGGCAATTTAAACTTAAATCGCTACAGATTGATCTTTAATTACACTATTTAACACCCTAACTATACAGTTTACCTTGAAATGTAACTCACTAATTGCTTGTAGAAACTATCCTGTAAGTCTTTGGATCTCGTTTCTCTCCTTCCAAGATCTCATCCACCGTAATTACAGATATATATACAAAATATGATTACAATATTTACAGAGTCGACCTTTTAATCTTTTGTTCTTTCAGCCTTAGGATTTCAAGAAGAACACTACAATATTTACAGCGTCAGCCTTCAAATCTTTTTCTACTTTCAGCCTAAGGTTTTCAATTCATGGCAAACGACGAAAACTGAAATATTTTCTGGATGAGAAAATTCATATATCCAGCTTTTCTTATTGACCTTTCCTCCAAAATCCCACAACAAATGAAAACAAAAGGCCGCAGAAAAGAAATTTACCTTGCAAAGAAATTTCTCGATGCTTAACCCGCAAAGGCACCGTGAAGAAATTGTAATAGATGACACTGATATTATCAAAAGAAAGACGAAATAAAACACTTAAATTTATTGTCTTTACAGATCTCTTTATAGAAAAAGAAACAGGATGGCATATTTACAAAAAAAAAACCATAATAGAATTATAACATAGGAGTTGTCAGGTTACCATTACGCCACAAATCCCTGACTTCTATTGCTCCATTCGTCCAGTCAATACAATGTTGTGCATTCCTGCCATACATCTTGGAGTGCACTGGAGTGGAGGTGTTAAGTGTAAATGGAAAATGAAATTTGAAGTTGAGTGGAGTGGAAGCATTTAATGGAAAATGAAGTTCATAACAACTACAACTAAAAACGCACCACCACAAGCAACTGGGGGTGCCACTATGCTCAATGTATTGCCAAGGGGTTGGATCTCACGGCGATTACCAGAACTCCACCATAGTAGCAGAGAGGGAGAAGCTGAGGGCGCATTTGCATAGGGAGAGAAAGGCGGCAGAGGAAGGACGCGTAGGGTTCGAAGAGCTGGCAAGTGTAGGGTTTTAGGGTTAGGTAGGAATATCAAGGCGGGCACGTGGAATCCATGCATGCCTGCACTCTTTTTTTTTAAATTATTTTAATTTTTTTATGTTTTGTTACTAAAATTTTTATATTTTTTTTGTGTGTTCGTTTATTTTTTGTATTATTTTAAGTGTAAAAATAATTTAGTGTAAAAATATATATATATATATATATATATATACATAATTTAGGTCAAGTTAATTTAAAATTAAATTAAAGTTAATTTAGGTTAAATTAGTGTAATAATAAATTTAAATTAATTGTTTTATTTAGTGTAAAGTTAATCTACATTAAAGTTAATTAATGATGTTAGAGATTAGATTAAATTTGGGTTAGATTAAAATTTTTCCGGAGCAGACGGGTTTAGAACCGACGACCAACCACTACCTAAGCCTTAAGGAACAACCAAACACCAACGCACCATGTATGTGCCTTGGAGAAAAAAATAAAAATAATAATAATTAAATTAATAGGAAGGATTAAGTAAATGAGTGACTAATTAATTAACAATAATAATAATATTAATTTCCAAGAATAAATTGAAGTGTTGATTAAGGCGATTGAAGCTTAGAATTAAGTTTAGTCTAGATTATTAGTTTTTTTTTAATAAACTAGCACAGCCGCAAAGTGGCTGGCGGCTGGTTAACGTCGTAAAGTACATAGCGCTGGTGAACGCCGAAACATGGCTAGTAGTTGTGGATAATTATTTAGATGCCACAGTTTAATCCTATTTAATCATTTAAATGTGGTAATTATATATCCTTATAGAAATTTTTTTAATGTGATTAGGTAAATGTTAAAAAGTAAACATGTTAATGGATGCCTTGATAAATGCAAGAAAGTTATGAACAATAAATCGGACCCATTGATTTTGGAGGATGACTAAGAATATGCCAGCATCTTCAATGCATAGCCATCAAATAAGGGTTTAAGGTTAAATAAAATTAAAAGATCATTAATTGTGCCCATTGTCAGTAGGTGTATGCATTTCGGCGTAAATTAATAAACATAAGGTTAGAAGTCACTTTAATCAAGTTGTAAGTGAAAAGTTAAAAGGGATTAGACTAGGACAAGCGGGAAGGAGGCGACATATGCACTAGGAGAGTAAGCATAGGAAGTAGCGAGTATGGCACAAGGCTAGTGTAGCTACAGGGAAAGGGAACCAATAGTTTTTTTTTCATAGGGGTGAAGAAATCAATCTTAGACGCTTAATCCTAACCCTAACCTAGCCAATCCCCTAATGGAGTAATGTTTGTTTACAGACAAGTAAAGAAAACTTATGCCTAACCCTGTTTCTAAGTTTAGGTAGCACCAATTTGAAACGTCCTTGAACTCACCCTGACAACTTTGGGGTGATGCAGGTTAAATCATACAGAATGGTTAAGACTCGAAGGAGTTGAGGTAGGGGAGCATCATTGCAAGCACCGCCAACACCGCCAGTGCCACCACCACCATCGCCCTAACTATCCCTCATCATGCGCTCATTGGAAGCCATTAACGAGACTTTAAAGGGGAGACAACTGGCAGGGACTAAAGTGGAACCCCCACCGTCTAGAACGGGTAATCCAGAAGCGTTAATGGATTCAGGGGGGGACGTCCACCCGAAGAAATCACACGTGAATTTCAAAAGATCAAACTTCCAGAGTTTGTCGGGGGTCGAGCCAGTGAACGCGCGGAAGCATGGTTGGAAGGCATGACAAGGTGTTTTGTCTTAAGGGACTATGCATCCAACTCAAAGGCAAAGATCACCATTTTTTAGTTAAGAGACAGCGCCTTGAACTGGTGGGGCAACCTGGAAAGAGAACTGCACCTTACCCCAGACACAATATCTTGGGAACTTTTCGAGGAGAGGTTTCGAAGGAAATATCTACCAGCATACTATGAAGAACAATAGGTAGGGGCATTTCATGCCTTAGTACAAGGAAATAGAACTGTAGAAGAATATGAGATCAGATTTATGGAATTGGTCAAATATGTTTTGTATATGGATAATGACCAACGAATGGCAGAGCGCTTTGTCTATGGATTGAACCCTAAGATAAGAGCTATGGTGCGGATATGGAAACCATCTTCGGTAGCAGAAGTGGTGGAAAATGCGCATTACGAGAAAGAACACATGAACTTAACTGGGGGCACAAGACTGACATTTTCACATCACTCTGGATTCGTTGGAAAGGCTCTGAGGACATTTCCTAGGGGAGGGGGCTCAAGGTCACCGCCATATGGTAACAGAGTCTCACCAAGGATAGTAGCTGCAGGGATTTCAATGGCAGCGAGTGCAGCATCTTGTTCATTGCCAACGATGCAGACTGGTCCATGACCATCTCAGGGAAAAACTAGTAGGGGTAGGGGTTCCAGTGAAGGAACTCATTTCAGAGACAGTCACATAACAGTGAACAGGTTCAATATCATGTTACCTATTGGGGGTGCGGAGGACCCCATTATCAGCGTGACTGCCCGGAGTTACAATCAGGGTTCGTGCATAGAGAAGGAAAGGCACCGATGGGGAGAGCAAGTAGCAGCCACCAGATTTACGCAGCGGTGAATAATCACGAGGATGAACATCAATCCATGGTGGTGGAGTCATCAGGTATGCTAAATCATATCAATGTTAATATTTTGTTTGATTCTGGTGCGACAGATAGTTTCATTTCACCATCTGCATTAGGAAAGAGTGGGTTGGCAGCCTACAAGCATGATGACTTTAAACAATTCAAGATGGCTTCAGGGGAAAAACAAGCAGTAGGATCTATTGTTGATAACTGTATAGTAGACCTGGGAGTGTGTACTACCAGGTTGAAGGTATATGTCAGTGCTCTCGGGGCATATGACCTAATCATTGGAATGGATTGGTTAGCAACTCACCAAGCTTTGGTAGATTGTTTCGCAAAGAGGGTGCTTTGTGTCGACGATGAAGGAAGACCAATAGAGATCCAGGGTGTACAGGGAAAAGTGTCCTTACGCTTTATATCAACTATGAAGGTTAAGCGATGCTTGAGGCAAGGGTGTCGACTTTATGTAGTTGAAGAAGTGAATGAAAGGAAGGGACCCTCATTAGATCAGTATCCGGTATTGTCAGAATTTCAGTATGTTTTTTCGAACGAGTTACCAGGGTTACCTCTTGAGAGGGAGCTTGATTTTACTATTGAGCTAAAAACTGGTGCAGAACCAATCTCCAAGACTCTGTATCAGATGACAGCACCGGAACTTTTTGAATTGCAAATGCAGTTGAAAGAGTTATTGGACTTAGGGCCAATAAGGCCCAGTGTCTCAACTTGGGGTGCACCGGTAATTTTTTTAAAGAAGAAGGATGGATCCTTACAACTGTGTGTAGACTACAGGGACTTGAACCATGCTATAGTGAAAAATAGGTACTAAATGCCACTAATAGATGACCTCTTTGATTAGATGAAAGGAGCAGTGGTATTCTCAAAGATTGATTTGCGATCAAGGTATCATCAGTTAAGGATTAAGGAAGGTGATATCTCTAAAACTGCGTTTTGAACTCGGTTTGGACATTATGAGTTTGTTGTAGTACCTTTCATATTGACCAATGTGCCAGTAGTATTCATGAGCCTCATGAACAATGTATTTCGGAAGTACTTAGACCGTTTTGTACAAGTCTTTTTATATGACATCCTCATCTATTCCAAGAAAGAAAGAGAACATGAGGAACACTTGCGAATAGTGTTGTCCTGGCTTAGAGAGAACAAATTGTATGGGAAGCTGTCGAAGTGTTCCTTCTTCCAAAAAAAGATCCACTATTTAGGTCATATCATTTACGGCGAAGGAATCTTTGTGGACCCAGAAAAGGTAAAGGCCATTATGGAGTGGCCAGTGCCGAAAAATGCCCATGAGGTGAAAAGATTCATGGGGCTAGAATTTTATTACCAGAGA
>JASDQU010262071.1:2098-15499 GCA_032191745.1 Picea mariana
GGGATTGAAACCAACGAAATGAATCACATAGCATCAATCATCACTTCTGGGGCTTGCACCCGGTAACCAGAACTTCCCAGGGGGTCACCCATCCCAAGATGCCTCTGGCTCAAGCGCACTTAACTGTGGAGTTTTCCCCACAATCAAGCCCACTTAGCTTGCTACCCCATTTACAAAACCTTAGCAAGTATTGTGCCTTATGAACTACCCAGTTAGAGCTCCCTTCACTCTTATTATTTAAGCATATAAGGGCTTATTATTTACCTAGCAAATACCTTGTTGTAATACACTTATTAAATAAATTTGTTGAATAAAAAACATGATTAAGTTTTAATGATCTAAATAAATAAATCAACAAAAGCACAAGAAGAAACCATACACATTTGCACATGTAATTTTCTAAGTAAAAACCCTGTTGTTAAAATTAACGCAGTTGCAATACCCATTCACCTAGAGGATGGCAACGACCCTAGTTGAGATCTAGGGCCCCCAGTACACTCTCGGGGTTCTTGGTCTAGGAGCAAGCAGTTAGAGCCATGGAAAAAGACCCTAGTGAGGACCCCCAATGTATTGTTGGGGTTCTTGGTCAGGGACAAAGCAGTTTGATGATATAAGTCCCCACATGTGTTCTAGGGCCCCTAGATGTGTTCCAAGAAATCTGTGCTCGTTGCTTGGATTGATCCTTAGTTGTGTACCTTGGTGGATAAGACCCTAGTTGTGATCTAGGGCCTCAGCTGCGTTCTAGGGTATCCTGGTCTGGAACCAGGCAGTTTCTTGGTTAATTACCAAGCCGAGATGATGTGTGATCTTCTTCTCTCCCGAGATGGTCCATGAGACCTAGGAGCAATTAAGAAGGACATGATCACATCATTGACCTTCCTCTTATGCTGGGATTATAAAAGCTTATAAGTTATATCATGAGACCTTTGTGGACATTCTGCCATTAAATAATAAYCCCCCCCCCCCTTGACCTTGTCTTATTGTCTTTGCAACCCCTTGTTTGAGCCATGTCCTCCTTAATGTGGTTTGGTTCTTTGCTAGTCGCCTTGACTTGTTGATTATTCTAATTAATATTTATGATTAAAATATTAATTATTTTAGTTTGTTTAATTTAGGGTTTTATCTAACCCTAAAGTTAGGGTTAATTTAGTTAACCCTAACCTCCTACCAAAACTATAAAAGGAGACCTCTCCCCTCACTCTCTCATTCATTCTTCTTCCTCCAAACTTTCTCTTGGTCTGAATTTTTGTTGTGACTCCTTGTTCAGTTTAGTTTGGGTGCGGCCTCCTTGGATTTTATCCTCTTGTTGAGTTTGTGGTGCGGCCTCCTTAGATCTATTTTCTCTTGCTGAGTTTGGGTGAGGCCTCCTTGGATCCGATCCTCTTGTTGGTTTAGGATGCAGCTCTCTCTCCTTGGATCCSATCCTCTTGTTGGTTTAGGGTGCAGCTCTCTCCTTGGACTGATACTCTTATTGGTTTTGGGGTGCAKCTCTCTCCTTGGACAGTTCTCTTGCTGGTAGAGGCTGAGCCCCCCTCCTCTCCTCCTTTCCAGCCTGCAGCTACCTTCTTACTGGTGTTATCCCCCTTTATGTTGTYGATGGTGCCACATGTATGTTGTCGTTGTGTCATTTTTAGCCCTCCTTATCTGTTGTTGGTGCCATCTGTGGGTTGTCCCTATCACTTGTGTATGCTACCTAGCTTACAGTCTTTAGCGTTTGATGAGGTAGCCCTAAAACTGCTACCTAAGCCTGCCTATTGTTGAAGCGGTCCTATATTCTTAGACAATTTTTGTTGAGGTTGTTAGTGGCTTCTTTTCAGCCTCTAGTTTGGAGAGTGGTGTCCTTGTTTCAACCTTTTACTTAATGATTGGTATGTTGGCTAGTTTTTTTATTTTTCCCTAAAGTTCTTGGCAAAACTGTTCACAAGATCATGATGAGATCTACCCCTAAGGGTTTGATCCATGACCCTTAAATCTTTTTCTGAGCATACAAAAAAGAGGACAACAACAAGCACATCAAGTAAATTTATTCTTTGTTTTCACTAAGGTAATATTCAGATCCATTATATTATTTCTGTTATTGGATTTACATTAGAATTTGTGAATATATTGTTGATCCAAAACTACAGTAGTAAATAAAATTAAAAAGATATTTATGTTTCTAGTTTGCTATTATAATTCTAACATAAAATTAGAGCTTAGGGCGTGAAAAGAGCTCAATTGTGGTAGCCTTTTGAGCCTACGTAGATCCACACTTAAGGGTTTGTTTTGCAGATCAGCAGTAAGCTTGTTTTATATCAAATCTCGTTTTCAGTATGACTTCTCATCTTCAATCAAATAGAAAATAGGCTTGAAGGGGCTTCAAACTTCAATGCTTGGAAGGCTAAGGTTTTCAATATTCTAGAAGAAGGTGACATGGATGAGCTGGTTACCAGGGTGATGGAAGAACCTACTTCAAATGCAGGAAGAGCATCCTATAAGAAGAGGCAGGCCAAAGCCAAGAGGGCCATTTTTTACTTGGTTAAAGATAGCATAATGCCTCTTATTGCTCATCTAAAGACAGCTAAGGAATGCTTTGATGCCCTAGCAACTCTGTATGAAAAGAAGGCCCCAACTCAGAAGAGGACTTTGAAGAAACAACTACGTATATTAAAGATGGGAAAGGATGAAACCATCTCTACCTTCTTTTCTAAAATTGCCCAAACAAGAGATCAACTTGTAGCAAATTGGAGTTGCAATGGATGATGATGACCTTGTACAAACAGCAGTAGATGGTCTTCCTGAATCATGGGAGACATTTCTCTCATCAGTGAATGGAAGAGAAGTTCAACCCAACTTCGAGAGATTATGGCATAATTGCCTCAAAGAAGAGGGTAGACTTAAAAGYATAAATGAACCCTCAGYGGTGAAAGACCATGCTCATTCAATCAAAGCCAAGAAAAGGAAGAGGTTTCCTCAACACAAAGGCACAGGTAAGAAACCTCAASGTAAGCACTCTCACTCTCATTTATCCAAAGTAAGATGTTTTAACTGTAACAAGCTAGGTCATTATGCAAAAGATTACAGGAACAGGGAGGCAAGTTCCATGCTTCAATTCCAATTTAGGAAGAAAAGCCTCAAAGAAAAAGAACCAGAGTTGTTACCAAAGAACAAGAACAGCACAGACAAAGTTATCTTGTTTCAGCTCTCTCTGGTACTGTCACCAAATCGAAAGAAATTTGGTTAGTGGACAGTGGGGCCTCCAAGCACATGGCATGCTTCAAACAGAACCCTGTGAACTATCGAGATAAGAAGTTCAATGTGAAGGTAGAATTGGGTGATTATGGCACCTATGCCATTAAAGGAATTGGTTCAGCTTCCTTTCAGCTTTAGTCAAGTAACGTATTTCATATTGAAGAAATTCTTTATGTTCCTGAATTAAAGAAAAATCTTATCTCAGTTGCAGTTCTAGAAAGTAAAGGGTACTCAGTAGCCTTCTCCAAAGGAAAGGCTCTTATGTGGCCCTCAAATGAAAGTATGAGCTCGGCCATGACAATCGGAGCTCAAGAAGGTGGAATTTACAAAGTCACTGGTCAAGTTATTCAAGCATTAGCTCATGAGATGATCAACCCCTACAAACTATGGCACAGAAGGTTTGGACATCTCAACTATAATGCTCTCTCAAGTTTGCAAAAGATGGTAACAGGTATGTCAGTTTTTTCTTTTGAGCATGATAGTATCTGTAGAGGTTGTGCTCTTGGTAAAAATACAAAGAAAGCTTACCCTCACAGTAATAGAAAAAATAATAGTATCTTAGATCTTATTCATTCTAATCTTTGTAGACCTATGATGGCTTCGTCCATTAATGGTTGTCTTTATTATATCATTTTTATTGATGATTGTTCTCGTAAAACCTGGATTTATTTTCTAAAAACTAAAGATGAATCTTTTAGTAAATTTCAAGATTTCAAGAATCTTGTTGAGAATCAAACAGGTAGACATATCCGTGTTTTCAAAACAGACAATGGAAAAGAGTTTGACTCCCAAAAGTACGATGACCCCTGTCGGACTTCTGGGATTAAGAGGGAGTTGATTGTGCCTTATAATCCCCAACATAATGGGGTTGCAAAAAGAAAGAACAGGACAATTTGTGAAGCAGCAAGAGCCATGATGTATGATCAAAATCTTCCATTGTCTCTTTGGGCTAAAACTGCGAGTACTACAGTCTATATTCAGAACAAGTGTCCTCATAAAGCTCTGGAAGAGAAAACTCCAGAAGAAGTTTTCACCAGTAAGAAACCTTCARTTGAACATTTGAGAATTTTTGGTAGTCCTATCTACATTCATCTACCAAAAGAAAAGAGGACTAAGCTAGAGCCCTCTGGAAAGAAAGGCACTTTTGTGGGGTACAGTGAGACTTCAAAAGCATATCGAATCTATGTACCAGGGCAAAATTACATAGAGGCCAGTAGAGATGTGACCTTCCATGAAGAAGTCATTTTTCGTCGTTCCAGAGAACTTCCATGTGATACAGAGGAGCAAGAAGCTCCAGCTCCAGAACCTTCAAATTCACAACTTTCAGATGGGAGAAGGGAGGAGGCCCGAGAGCCTTCAATGGATCCCATAAGGGATTATTTTGAGTTTCCCCTATAGAAACCTCCTGTCAAAAGGAAGCCAGCTTGGTGCCGTGAAGTTTTAAAGGAAGCAAAAAAGCATGCAGCACCTAAAGGTACCTTCAGAGAAAGCAAGAAACCAGATAAATACTCAAGTTTGATAACTCAATTGAATCTTGTGATTGACTCAGAACCTTCCACTTTTGATGTGGTTGCCAAGCGTGGAAGGATGACATGATAGAAGAGTATGAGTCAATATTCAAAAATGATGTATGGGAAGTGGTCCCAATACCTCAAGGAAAATCAGTAGTAAGCTCTAAATGGATTTACAAAATAAAGCATGCAGTAGATGGCAGTGTTGAAAAATTCAAAGCTAGATTTGTGGTTCGTGGCTTCTCTCAAAAAGAAGGAATTGATTATGATGAGATCTTTGCTCTTATTGCCAGGTATACCTCTATCAGAATCATCGTCTCTCTTGCTTCAGATTTTAATTGGAACACCAAATGGATGTTAAGACTGCCTTTCTTAATGGTGAAGTTGAGCATGAGGTTTATATAGAGTAGCATGAGGGTTTTGTGATCCATGGGAAAGAATCCCATGTCTGCAAACTCAAAAAAGTCTTGTATGGATTGAAACGAGCTTCGAGAGTTTGGTATGAAAGAATTGACAGTTTTCTTCAGAGTCTTGAATTCTCCAAGAGTATCGCAGACCTTAATCTTTATATAAAGATTGTGAAAAATCATCATGTTATCTTGGTGCTATATGTGAATGATTTGTTCCTTACTGGAGAAGAATATCTGATAGGTCAGACTAAGAGGGAGCTATCAGCAAAGTTTGAAATGAAGGACTTGGATCTTATGCATTACTTTATTGGCTTAGAGGTGTGGTAGAAACCTAGTGAGATCTTTCTCTCACAAAGCAGGTATGCAATTGATGTGCTTCACAGATTTAGGATGTTGCACTGTAAGTCCATGACCACACCTATGATTTCTAACCTAAAGAAGTTACATGATCAACCTACAAGTTCAGATCCAAAAGACCCTATCGTATATCGTCAGATTATTGGGTTCTTGATGTATCTAGTACACACCAAACCGGACATTTGTTACGCAGTGAATGCCCTCAACCAAATCATGTGTGAACCGAAACACATTCGTATGGTTGTCACGAAGCATATTCTCAGATATGTCTGAGGGACTATAGCCTATGGGCTCAGATACACTTCCAATGGAGGTGTAATGCTTCATGGCCGCAGATTTAGATTGGGTGGGCAGTACAGTGGACCGAAAGAGCACTTCCGGATATTGTTTCAATTTGGGTTTAGCTATGATCTCCTGGTCCAGCAAGAAGCAAGGCTCCATAGCTCAAAGCACTGCAAAGGCAAAATACATTGTTGCAAGGGTTGCCAGTAGAGAAGTAATGTGGCTCAAAAAGCTACTCTAAGATTTGTTCAGTGTTGAGCTGGAACCCACAATAATTCACTGTGATGACCAGAGTTGTATAAAGTTATCCGAGAATCATGTGTCTCATGGCAGAACGAAACACATTGAGATGAGATACCACTATGTTCGGGACATGGTGCAAAAGAACATTCTCAGTATTCAGTATGTTTCGACGACGAAACAAACTGCAAATATTTTGACCAAGCCCCTGTCGTTGACAAAGTTTGTGTACTTTCGAGACAAGCTTGGTGTTGTTGAGAATGCCTCTCTTGTTGAGAGGGAGTGTTAAAATTAACGCAGTTGCAAGAGCCATTCTCCTAGAGGATGGCAAAGACCCTAGTTGAGATCTAGGGCCCCCAGTACACTCCTGGGGTCCTTGGTCTAAGATCAAGCAATTAGAGCCATGGCAAAAGACCCTAGTGAGGGTCCCCGATGTATTGTTGGGGTTCTTGGTCACGGATCAAGCAATTTGAAGATATAAGTCCCTAGATGTGTTCTAGGGCCCCTAGATGTGTTCCAGGGAATCCTTGCTCGATGCTTGGATTGATCCTCCGTTGTGTACCTTGGTAGATAAGACCCTAGTTGTGATCTAGGGCCCCCAGCTGCCCCTAGTTGGGTTCGGGTTAGTCTTTTTGAAATAAGCTAAGATTGAAATGGAAGAAGCTAAAACAAAGAATACACCATCCACACAACGAACACAAGATGTACCCTGGGAAAAACCCAACCAACAGATGACAACCATGACATGCTTTTTCCTTCTCAATTATGAAATGCAAATGCAAAGAAAGCGCAATCACTATGGAGTTGCCATAGACACTATGACCAGTATGGTTGCTACAAGATCTTCTACTATAGAACATTAACCACTACAATAACAATGGAATCCCTTCCTATCCTAAAGGGCTAGTATTTAACAATGTCTTGATAGCCATCTAGGGTTTAGGTTAGGGTTTTTGCATGCTTCAATTCCCAATTAGGGATGGGCTTTTGCACCATTTAGAACCTTCTTGAAATTCCACATGTGATTAGTTCCACATGTATGATTAATGGGAGCTAATGTGGTATCCATTTAGTACCATGGTAGTCAACAAGATAGACCAACTTGCAAAAGGAATAACTCCCTCATACAAATTGATTAAGGTGATCTTTGCACCAATAGAAAGCTCTTGATGTGTAGAACAACATCGAGAAGCTAAGAATTATGTTTGCAAAGTATTGAAGCCAAAAAACGTCTTTTGATGCCTCAAACAAGCTCCAGAAGTTTTTGGACTCCAAATCACCAAAAAAAGACATGCCCCTAAAATGGGCCCTATAAGCCAATAGCTCAAATTTTTCCACCCAAAAGTACCAAAATAAATGACAAACTACTTAGTGATCTATTTCAAATCATACCTCCCCATATAGGGAAGCTTTTGGTCCCCAAAAGCTTATGCTGAAAGACGCAAGGAAATTTTTTCTCTACCTTCTCCTTGGACTACCATTTGGCCTTGCCTAGAAGTTGTCCTTTCAACCTAACCTACCACAATTCATGTTGCCGCCTAATCCACACCTCGGGTCACATGAAAGAAATCTTCAATCCACTAGGTGTGGCCTTGGGGGCAAGTCTCGAGTTGGGTAGTTGTCACCTAACACTCTACTCCTCCGTCTAGGCTAACTCCTAACAAAGCCAAGAGGGGTAGTCCCTAAAAAAGAATCTAGGGGTTATAAGAACTAAGCACAATATTAATCTAGGAGTTAAATGAAGCAAAAGTAAATGCAACTAATCTAGCAGCATATGACAATAAGACATTTGCTTATACCAATGATATCAAGTAACTGAAATACTTCTGACAATAACCAATTGATAATACTTGAAAGTAAATGTGAGTACTTGAAAAGAAATGAGAGCACTTGATAATAAGAAAAATGAAATAAGAAGACCAGTGCCAATAATGTAAAGTGTTGTTGCAAGAATGTGTGGCAAGTGCTCTTGGTAAATTTCATCAACGGTGATTGGTTGAATTAGTGGGTTAATTTAGTGCAGTGGACAGATATGACGACTGAATGGCAAGTCCACTCGTGAGCACAAGATTATAAGTGTGAAAAAATAAAATATAATCTAAAGTGTGGCCCTTTAACAATTATCCCTCAAATGGGTACACACAAAATTGCAGGACTTCCAACAAGGAGAGACTAGGTCTCAAAGTTTCCCCTTGAAGTCACATGCAATCCCGCGAGTATTGGCCCCTTTGAGCAATAATGGAGAAAGGATTTTCCTAGTTAAACTACTCCACACTACTCAGTTTTGTTTCTGATTGCACCATAGATCAAGCAAAGCTCGCAATGGTAGAGAGCATACTAAGGCTCTGAACGGGAAAGTTCATTACTTTGCCAAATTGAAATAACATAAATAAATTGCAAAATTTGAAATCTAGACTGACTAATCTAGAAATTGAAACTAAGCTAATGTTTTGTGGTGCTTGTGTTTATTTTAGAATTATTTTAGCTTGCAAAAATGAGAATAAGCAAACGAAAGAGACAAAACACAAAAAGAGACAATTCCCCCAAGGGTTGATGGGATGGCAGGCCTAGTGGGTGATCCCACTCTTTGTTTTTAGTTACAACTCTTTGGAAGAAATAGATTCGAAGAAGGTTAGACGCCTTGGGTGGTCTCGGATGCTCTGGATTCTCAAAATTCAAGTAAAGTTTATGCTTGATTGTTTGTTAACCTACAAGGAAACAACAAGCTAAAGTGGAGAAATATGCCCCAAATTGTTTTGGAACAGCTTGCAAAAATATGATAGATGTTTGTACAAAATTTTCCAAGTGAAAAGTTATGAACTAAGTTAGCAAAATACCAAGAAAGCAAGCTTTCTTGGTGATTTTTGTTTGTTGTTCGGGACAACAAACAAAATGGCACTAAGATTGTCAAATATTAGAATGAAAGCTCTTATATTTTATATATCTTTTAGCTTTAGATTTAACTTTGAAGATCTAGCTTTAGATAATGAAGTGAAATGGAAGTCTAGATCTAAGTTAGATCTAGCTTTAGATAATGAAGTGAAATGGAAGTCTAGAACTAACTTGCATGCATGCAAAAGTGAAATCAAATTTAACCTTACAATTAAATTAAACTCTACTTAAGCATGCAGTGAAAATAACCAAAGAAAATTTAGATTTTGTGGAGAGAGGGATAAGCTTGATAGCTTGGAACCCTTGGGAAATGGGGTTTCTCAATGGAATGATGAGGAATTATGTCTTTAGAACCTTAGAATTGTGGAATATGCAAGCTAGCTCAGCCACCTTTCCAAGCAATGAGATCTTGTATGCTTCAAATACTTGCAAAAAATTGTTAACTTCTTGGTGTCACCTACAAGAGAAGCTTGAAGAACATGTTAGTTAACCAAAACCTAGATGCACATCAAAACTTCTCAAATAGACAAACAATAGGATTAAAAAAAGCAAACAAGCTTAATAATCCTATCCTACTAGGTGACAACACCCCTTCAATGGCCAAACTAACAATTGAAAAAGCAAGAAATTAAAACAACACCATCTCATAAGATTAAAGCATGTGACAATGATCATTCACACAATAGAACAAGCCACCATTTGACCTCAAAAGCCTTTTATTGAAATAGCAAAAGTGTCACAATGATAGTACAACCACAAGTTTCACCAAAACTCTCATTAGCTTTAGTGAGAGAATGCTTGCTTAAATAGCAAAGAGGGATGGATGGACGCCACACCATCTAAGAGAGGAAGAGACAAATGGGAAGATGGATGGACGAAACATCTCAATAGAAGTCAAGAGAGGCAGCACATGTGAAAGATAAAGAGAGATAGGGGTGACACGTGGCCCAAGAGAGGTGGCAGCCTCCTTGGTATGTGCATCCTCTCTTTAGAACACACCACATAAGAGAGGAGGGGTACACCCTCCTCTTGGGATCTCCTCCCACATGACTTAACTTTGCTCCAACTCAATCTCTAACTCACCTTAAGTGCCACTATCTCCCAGTGAACGAAGAGAGAGGATGAGTTAACTCAAAACATGTCCCCGACATGTTTCCTAAAAAATAGGAATGCTGATTTATTTCTCTTTTATTTACATTTTTTGAGTAAAATTGACTTTTTAAGGAGAAAAAGTCAATAATTTCTCTCCAAAAAGGGGTTATTATGAGTATTCTAGGTTAGAAAACGATACCCCCCAAGGCATATAATGCATCCTAGTACCACTTTTTTATTATTACATCAAATTACAAGGTAAAAATCTTGTTTTACAGGAAGTTTTATGAGTTATTAAAAATAATCAAAAAATCCTAGAGGGACCTAATGACAAAATGAGAGCAAGAAGATAAAATTGGGAGAAACAAGAAAGATGAGCAGAGCGCAATAGTATTGAGTATTGAGAACTTGGAGTATATAGCAAAAGACAAAAGGTTGAGCTACATAGGCTCAAACAAATCAAGAACGATTGTACAGCTGGCCAGAAAAGTTGGCAGTGTACAATCAGACTGTTGAGGTTACATATATATATTTAACACTCCCTCTTAAACTCAACAATTACAAACATCGGCGCTGATAATGCCCAAGTGTTGTCTTTGAAAATCAAAAACGGATTTTCCTAAAGGCTTTGTAAAAATATCTGCGAGTTGATCTCGAGAGCCACAGAATTGTTGTGCTATGTCACCATTATTGACTAGCTTGCGTATGAAGTGAAAAGAGTGTCAATATGCTTGTTTTTCTTGTGAAACACATGATTTTTGGATAGAGCAATTGCCGAGGTGTTGTCACGGAAGATAGGAGTTGGCTCATTTTCTGTATGTGACATATCATTCAATATTCTTCTCAGCCACACATCTTGACAGGAAGCTGAGGTAGCAGCAACATACTCTGCCTCTGCAGAAGATATTGATACAATGGGTTGTTTCTTTGATGCCCATGAAATCAAGTTTTCTTGTCATCTAGGCTTCCTACAAAATCATTGTTTGTGTAACCAGAGAGATGATTATCATCAAACTGAGTGTACCATAAGCCAAAATTGAGAGTGCCTGCAACATATCTCAGAATCCTTTTCGCCATCTTCCAATAAGAATCTTTGGGGGATTCCATGAACCTAGAAACAAGACTGACTACATACATAATATCAGGCCTTCATCTTTCTTCCTCAATTTTGTGCCTAGGGGTATAGGAGTTTCTGTTGGATTGCAGTCTTCCATGCGGAATCTTTTGATGATGTCTGCTGCATACTTTTGCTGACAGACAAAAATGCCTTTGGTTGATTCATCAACCTCAATACCCAAAAAATATTTCATTATGCCAAAATATATCATCTCAAACTCAAATTGCATGGCATGTTTAAAACTAGTTAACTCAAAATTTCCAGTATATATCATGTCATCAACATATAAACATACAATCAAAATTTTACCGTGYTGATCTATTYTGGTRTATAAAGTTGGCTCATTTTGGCTTYTGCTGAAACCACTTTTGATCAAGTAAGTGTCAATTCTACTGTACCAAGCTCTTGGAGCTTGCTTTAAGCCATACAGGGCTTTCTTCAACCAATACACTTTGGTTGGCTGTTCTTTTAATTCAAATCTAGGTGGTTGGTCCACATAGACCTCTTCTCCTAGGACACCATTTAGCAAAGCCGACTTGACATCCATCTGGTATACTTTCCATTTGTGTTGAACTGTTATGGCTAAGAGAGTACTTACATTGTCCAATCTTGCTACTGGAGCAAAAGTTTCACCATAATCAGTACCTAGTTGTTGTGAGAATCCTTTGGCAACAAGTCTTGCCTTGTGCTTTTCAATCTGCCCCTTTTCATTAAGTTTAGTTTTGTAAACCCACTTGACACCAACACTTTTCTTGTGTTTGGGCAAATCAACAAGATCCCATGTCTTGTTCTTCTCAATGGAGTCAATCTCTTGGTTCATAGCTTGAACCCAATGTGGCTCTTTAGTTACCTCTTTAAAAGATGTGGGTTGACATGACACTAATGCAAAAAGATTGTGTTGTTCAATGTCATCCAACTACTGATGGATTTCTCTCAAACGTCGAGTTCTCTGATTTTGAAGTTCAGAGGATGAGTTTCTGCTAGAAGTTGAGTTATCCCGAGAACTTTCAGATTATCCTTGTACCTGCAGTCTTGGAAGAGCAAGCTAATGTGTTTGTTGTCCTGAATTCTCTGTGTCTTCAGGAAGTGACAGCAATGGATCATGACTGTCCATTTGTTGATTTTCAGACTCGTTCCAGAACTGATTTTCAAGAAATTTTACATCTCTGCTGAGAATTAGTTTCTTTCAAATTGGATTGTAGAGTCTATAGGCTTTTGATGTTTCACTGTAGCCAGTAAAGATACATTTCTCACTTCTATCCTCCAATTTCTTCCTTAATTCAGAAGGTATGTGAGTGTATGCTATGCATCCAAATGTCCTTAGATGAGAAACATTTAGCTTTGTCCCACTCCATGCTTCTTGAGGGACCTTCAACTTGAGACTGGTGGTTGGAGATCTATTCAAAAGATAAACTGAGCATGCTACTGCCTCAGCCCAAAATGTATTTGACATACATTTCTCTTTGAGAAGGCTTCTTGCCATGTTCATGATTGTCTGATTTTTCCTTTCATCCACTCCATTCTGCTGTGGAGTATATCTGGTTGTAGTTTGCATGATGATGCCTTGTGATTTGCAGAAATTTGCAAATTATTTGGAGCTGTATTCTCCTCCTCCATCTGACCTGAGAGCTTTTACATATTTGCCACTCTGTTTTTCAGCTTCAACTTTGAATTCTTTGAACTTTGCAAAGGTTTCAGACTTGTGTCTGAGAAAATAGATCCAAATTTTCCTGCTAAAGTCATCAATAAACGTTAGAAAATTATGGACTCTGTTTGCATTGGTCCACATAGGTTAGTGTGAACGAGTTCTAGGTGTTGTTTGGCTTGAGTGGAGGACTAAGGAAAGCTAGTTCTCTTATGTTTTCCAAGTATGCAAGACTCACATGGGGGATTTTGCTCTTTGAAGACAGGTAGACCTTTGACCATGGAGTGCTTTTGTAGAAGATTTTGACTCTGAAAGGGTAGGTGTCCAAATCTTGTATGCCAAACCAGAGTTTCATTGGGGGTGGATGCACTTTGTGCATATGATTGGATAAGATTTGCAGTTCTGAGGGTCAGGGGAAACATTTTTTTCTTGGTCATGTGGATTTCAGAAATCAATTTTCTGTTGGGGGTTTTATCATATATCCTACATGATGCTCCTTCAAAAAGTACCTTATAGACATGTTCAATGAGTTGTCCTACACTTCACAAATTATGTGTCAGATCTGGAACATGATAGACATTGTGTTTGTCTTTCTTCACATTTTGTCTAGTAAGAATAGGAACA
>JASDQU010262072.1:0-15617 GCA_032191745.1 Picea mariana
AGACATTTTCATTTTGAATCATCTTGTACTTGAACATTTAAGTGGGGTAAAAGGAGGTTGCCCCCTCGAAGAGGCTTATTATCTGAAATTATCTCTTTTTCAAGGCGTTGAGTACTTTTTCTGAGGTTTTTCTATGCTATATTGATATTTGGTTCCTAACAGATGATCATTGGGCTAGACCAGATCTGTTAGCCTTCTAGTGGGTCATCTAAAAAGTTTAATACCTTCTCCTCCATAAGCGATGAAATATTCTAGGGCTCCTTACCACCGATCCTAACTCGACCACTTATTCCAGCTTATTTAGGATATACAATCCTTTATCTAAGAAGTATATTAATAAATCCTTTTCTAAATGTTGACAATGATACATTGTACCAAACCTTGAACATACTTTCATAATACAAAAATATATATTTCCATATTGGGTGACATTGTATTTGCATTTTGTTTTTGTTTTTTATCTTAAAAATTTAACATGTCCATATTAAGTAGAATTTATTTGCATTCTATTTTCTTGCATTTTAAACATTTAACATTACTCTTGACACACACCAACTATCAAAGAAAGTGTCGTGTCCTTATGAGATAGATACTTAATAAATTTTATCACAATACCTTATTTTATTTATTATCATAATACTAATAATCTAATTTTAAGGTCATGACCAAGCCAGACACCAAATTGGTGTATGAGACCCCTTGTTTGTGGGACAAGGGATCCCCTTTGCGCAACAATTTGACTGCTAAAGTCTATTAAAACCTTCTGTGTTACATTAATTTGTTTAAGAATGTATTAAAAAAAACACTTTATTTAAATAATTATTTTAAACGTCAATTAAACTTCTTGGAAACTCTAACTTTACAAAAAATCCCCTTTAAAAATCATTATTCAAATATTTTTAAATAATATCGACTTTTATGGTTAGACTAGGCTTTGGAGTATTACACTCTACTTAGATATTTTAGTAATTTCTCTACATTCTTAGAGACTTGCTTGAAGAATCTCATTACTCGAGTTGAGATAGAGATTTGTTTAAAGACTCTGGTTGCTTGAGTTGAGATGAAAATATAGAATAGCCAAACATATGTGGACCTTGAAATTCTTTTGGATGAAGAGACATAAGTCATTCCTTATAATTCATCTTTTCAAATGGCTTCTTTAATCTAAGGGAGATAAGTTATTTGTAGCTAAACCAAAGAAAGGTGATTGTTACTTTAGCTCTTCCTCAACTACTTCCATGTTAAAGGGCATCCTTTCTCTAAATTAAGTTCTACAAAACAACAAATTTTGTGACATAGTACCACTCTAGCATCATTATCTTACAAAATCAATTAAATGTTCATAACCTTGTACAAAAACATTGAAATAATGCACCCCGTGAACATTATATGGTCTAATTTCCATCTTCAAATGGAATGTGTGGGATACATGTCTATATTCAATGGATTCAACCAATATCTCTTTTTTTTGTAAATAAAAGTTGTATTACCTTAGATAATCATAAAACCAATACAAATAGCAAATCTTGTAGCCATTTATGCCAAACAGATGGAAACCAGAACCGACTGCAAGCTTGAAAATGCATCCATGTTTACATAGAAATACATATTTGACCAGATACAAAAAATGTGAAAGCTATAATATAGAATTGGGCCTACCTAATACTGTATCTATGACTATTTTGAACAAAAAGAAACATGACATGAAAAAATTCAAACACTGGAAGAACCCGTATTTCCATTTCCATTTGGGGGGTGAGGCTAGGCCGGAGCAAAGACATAAGGTTGGCAGTAGGTTGTGCACCTACTCTTGACAGGATCACTTGAAATGGAGTCAAAGAAGGAATCAAACTGATGACAAAGGATGTTATGATAAAAAAGCTGGTTAACATCATCCCTTATGAGGTTGAAAATAAGCCTCAGTTGATCCTATGAGAAGTTGCACATGGGGGCACCTCGGGCATTGTATCCATGCTAGGGTTGAGCTAATTTTTAGGATGAGCTACCTCTTGAACCATATCTCCAAGAATTGAAGGAGGATCCTCTTTCATAACTGGACAACTCCCAGGTTCCCCCAAGACCAGGGTGGGAGCAACACCTACCTCTCGAGAGGAATTGAAAAGAGAAGGATGTAAATATTTAGAAGCAATCAAGTGGGAGTATGAAGGAGACCAGGGAGGAACCAGAGGGAACTCCTCATCAATTAAAACATGATTACTATCATCATTAATCCATTTTTGAGTTGTGTAGGGCAAGTCCATAGAGGATGAACTGACGAAGATTGAGCTAATGGAAGGTGGCAGAGCTAGCGAGGTAGACAGAACTAGACGAAGCCGATGAGCCATGTAGATATAGTAGGCTGGACCTCACTTTGGATTACCCCTCTTGTGCAGCATTGAGAGTGAAAAATGATTAAAATTCCAAGAGAGAGAGAGAGATGTGAGCGAGGATGCCACCCATGACACCCAAACAAACAATATAGAACATAAACCATGATTTACCTCCAATAAGTAACCCATTCCAGTAATGGAATATTCCATTAAGCTTGAGTTGACGTCCCTCATCTTCCTCATACTAGCACTATATCATTCCGACACTCGGATTGATTGGCACATTAAGTTTCCCATGCAACACATGCGCGTCTCCACCCTTACTTCGTTAATGCTTTGCATCGACATGAATAGAGGGAGGAGAGCAATGACTGGCTTCATTAACTTCACTTGGTGCATGTATTCCAGTTGTCACCCCATCCGAGAGTTCAACCAATATCATTAGCATTAGCATGTATAATAAGAAAGAACCCACCCAAAGTTTTGCTAATTTGAGTATTCCATTCTGATATAGATTCTCAATTATATCAAAATAAAAACCTAGCATATTTTCATTACCACAATTGACATAGTGGAAAGCAAATATTATTCTAAACTAGCAGGCACTCCATCTACCATTTCAAACTAACTAGATATGTACATCCACTCCAACTAATGATCGACCATACTAAAATGAAACGGTGGAGGCACATTCATACAAAAGTTAGATGAAGAATTGTTGCATCAATTGGTACGCATTGTGCACAAAAGAGGATATCTTAACATTCACATGCCTGAAACATGTGACACCGATAATGTTTATGGGAAAGATTAAAGGACACACATGTTTACACAACCTAGAGAGAGGAACCATACCTTAATATTAAAGGACACACATGTTTACACCACCTAGAGAGAGGAACCATACCTTAAGATTAAAGGACACACAAGTTTACACTGCCTATAGAGAGGAACCATACCTCCCTTTCGTCAAGGTATAGATTGGAATTTTGAAGAGAACGAGACATAAATCATGGCTTTCACTTGATTTAAAATTAATAGAAATTAATTTTAAAAATAATTTCACAAAAAACATATTCAAACACGTCCATACAAATCTTTGGATGTAGTTTGTACACTAACAATGACATTTTTTTATAAACATATACACTCGTAGAGATGGTCTTCATACCTTGATATCCTCTGGCTTTAACACAAGATAAGAATGGGATGATTTATAGTGCTTTATCACACATCTCCAGGATCATATCTATCTCACTATATCTCTATCACTAATAGATTCAGGAGGGCCCTGGTTCATATCAAACGACCTCTATGGGGAAGGACGAGAACTCACTTAATGCCATGGTCTTTTGACCACCATTCATTCGAAACAATGTGGATATAGGGGTGAAAAATAAGAGAAGTGACATTGTCATTTTTGGTCTTCTTTCACTCCTTCGAAAGGCCACATAACTTTCCATAGGAATAGGTGTTACCACCATCCATAGCATCTTTGAAGGACAAATAATAAGAGCATTTTTTATGCCATTGAACGAGGCATGGTCTGTGCCAGAAATATATATAACTTATTTCATGTAGGCATGATATTCTCATCATGTATTGACACACTTGTGGAATGGCCTACTTATGGTAGTGTGAGTTAAGAAGACAACCACCTTCACAAACATGTTCAAGGCATCCTTGCGGTAGTTTCCTCGCTCATGCTCCTCATTAGGTAGTCACTAGCACTCCTCAAATGACTTATCAATATAATAATAAGATCTATTCACATATAATAAGGGCTCCTAACAACTCAAAGGAATCCTCAAAAGGGAATATTTCGTAGAGGAAAGAGTCTTTCCCCAAAGCCTAAGTGGAGCTAGCTCACTAAGGTCTTCATTTTTTAGGTCCTTTCGAATCCTAAAACGAAAACCAATTGTACTATCCTGAAGTATATGATGATAGTTGGCCTCCTTGCCAAGCATACCTTAATGTAAGTATTGAGCCCCAACAGGGCTAAGTATTGAGCCCCAACAGGGCTAAGTATTGAACCACAACAGGGCCTTTCAATGCATGCCTTACTGGAAGTACTTATTTCCTTAGCGACAATTACCTCAGGTGAAAAATAACAGTTAAGGAGCCAAGGAAAGAAGTACTAAGGTGTTGAGTTCTCTTCTCTCCCGCCAGTCTTTATGTCTAAGAATCCATATGGGGGAATCAACTTATGTAGTTTTATTGCAAAGAAACACCATTGATAGTGCTTGACTAATGTTAGGAGAGAGAGAGGGAGAAGGGAGAGAGCAACCTGGAATTTCAGAGTTACTCTTAGTATTAACTCTATCATATTTTACAATTTTTAAGGTAAGTAGTACAACATAATTTAACTTTTGAGCATAATTTTCTCTTGAAAGTTAAATCCTCAAGAAGGTCCAATATTGTTATAAATTGAAAAAAAGAAAAAAACTAAGTTTATAATTAAAATCAAGATATGGACTTTGGAAACTAAAGAGAAAATATTGTTGTTTATTGTTGTCTTAAAAGTTAATTGAGAAATATTATATTACAATTTTATTTCTTTGATTGTAATAATTCAAAAGGTGAAGGGGAATAACCCATGCCACTATGCTTATGCTTGAAACATAGTTCCCAACTTAATGAGACTTGTGACCTCAAAACAAGAACTCTAACCTAAGAAACCCATATATTTAGGTCAAAACACCAAAGTCAACCCCCGAATAAAAAAGTGATGCTACTAGTCACACCATTTTTGGGGGGTTGGTTAAAATTGTGACTTGTTTGAAATTGAGGTCCTCAAAACCATTACCATTGTGGAAAATTCATCCTTAAATCGAAAAGTGATACTTTAAGTAGCACCAATTTTACTTTTAGAGTTAAAATTATGACTTAATTGAAAATGTAACCTTGACAATTGGTATCGTCACAAATAAAAAAATTAAAATCGACTCTTAAATCGAAAAGTGGTACTACTTGAAAATTTATTTATTGTTATTATTATTTAAAATTACATTAAAAAATAAATAAATTGAAAAAAAACTCCATAAACAAGTTTAAAAAAAAATTAAAACTCCACAAACAAATTAAAAACACACACACACACACATTTTTGTTTGAAAAACAAATTGTAAAACATACTTTTAAAAAAATGAAGAAGATACAACTTTAAAAAAGGGAAAAAATTAAATAAAACCATAGGAAAAAACAAACAAACTTAAGAAACCCTGAAAAAACAAAATTAAAAAACATTAAAAATTAAAAACAAAAAAAAATACAAAATTAAAAACTTAATTAAACTAAAAACAAATTAAAAAATACAAAACAAATTAAAAAAAATAATAACATTTTGGGGGAGGGCGATTTTTGAAATCACCCCTCCCCTCTGCCACTCCCCCTCTTTCCCTCTCCCTCCCCAACCCTTTTCCCCACCCCTCCTTCCCTCCTCTTATACTACCCCTTCCCCTCTCCACCCCTTACCTCCCTACGCCACCCACAGACGACCCAACAAGGGGCAGTGGGCTTGGATTCTTATGTGAACCATCTAAACTTAAAGGAAACTAATAGTATACAATATTGTTGGCAATGGATGAAAGCAATTAATGTATTCGATTATGATCATTGCTATGAGTAATTTAGTAAAATATAACCCAACCAACATGTTGAGTATTTATGAAGAAATTGCTTATTCAAGCAATAATGAACAAAGCCCAAATTCCTTATTGGGCATTACTCCTATATGATCTGGATTGTACAGAGAATGAAATGAAACACACACCAAAATATAGTAGAGAGCATAGTAATATAATGTAAACCCAACTTCTATTAATGAATAAAATAGCGGAATATTGTAGAACACAAACTGACTAGAATGGTGGTAGCTTATCTATGAAGAGAGAGAGAGATGGCGGCTATGATCATTCAAACAAATCTAATACAAGAGGCTGAAAGGATGTCATTTAACATAAAACAAGAACGCTAAAGGTACAAAACCCTAAACCTAGGAGGCGAAGTGCCAAAAAGTGTTTTGAAATGAAAAAAACATATTTTGGGGCATTAGTTTCTACATCAACTTTCCAGGAACATAAATTTCACATACAATCTTTGTTTGTGATGCATGAGAAAAATATCAACCACAACACCATTATTGGCTTCTTGGAAGTCAAAGACAAGTTTACTAAAGAGGGTTGGTCCTCTTAATGATTTTATGTTTTTATATAATATTAGAAGTCTGAAAATAATCATCAAGGATCTTCAAATCCTCTTTAGATGTAGAGATAGGATCAAATTAAAATCTATTTAGATTTCTGGACAGGATTGTAGGATCTAAGGTTGAATAAGATGAATCGATCCAATGCTTGTGATTTGAGAACAGATTTTGTATGTATTTAAGCCATCAAGGCTATTGTAACTAGAGGGGGATAAATTTGATAAAATTTGGAATAGAAAAAAATAAAGAGATTGAAGTTCTGATCTAGATTTCCTCACCCCCGGAGCTTCATTGTATGAACTCGAACCGTGGATTATTAAATCATTGTTATCTCTGCTGTAACACCCCAAGGCCGAGCCCCTGCTGAATTGTAATTATTTTTATAGGCTGGTGAGCAAGTGTTTATAAGCTGAAGACTTATATGTTATTAGGTCGAAGAGCCTAGACGCTTAAGGCCATGAGCCTGATTTTTGTATATTTAAATGCACATATCATTAATAAAATTAAACTACTGCGTGTAAACCGACCACGAAGAAAGAATTATGGGGGAATAAGCTCCACTAGGTAGGGTAAGGGAGGGGGATAAGTGTCTAGGCCTAGGGGCTAAGCTAGAAGGCTTACCTCGAAGGGAATACTATTTTATTATTATTTCCTAAAGGCTAAGGTGGACATGATGGGTGTTGTCCTAGGTTCCGGGGAAAGGGAACGAGTGTTAAGTGGAACTCATGCGGCTTTAGGAATACATGTGTCAACCTGGGTGCATGCAGTTTATAGCTGGGAAAGCCAGCTTGTTAGGGGTTCCTCCTCACCATTCTCACGAACCTTACGATTCTCTGGAAGTCTGTCACCCTTCCGGATTCACTGAGGATTCATGCATTGAACCAATTCTCCATCATCATCACCTATGTATCTAGCACACACCTTTGGAATCCTGCAGTCATACTCGAGTTATCTTGTGTGTCTCCTGTGAAGCTCGACGCACCCTGTAACTACCTGAGTCATGTTGTGTATTAACTGTTGGTCGTTGCAGCCACACAGTTCCTTAACTGAGTGTGGCTTGTTTCCATCATCTATTCTTTACTGAGCCTTGTTGTTGCCATCACCTTTTCAGGAATTGACTTAGAAGCTGGATTGAAGAAGCAGGTTGCCAGGCCTGTGATTTGAAGAGGCGAGTTGTCAGGCCCATGGACTGAAGAAGTAGGTTGTCAGGCCTGCAAGCAACTCTCTCCAGGTGAGAGAGGTTGTTGGGGAAGTGATTTCCCAGAGGGAGCCCAACTGTAGCTATAGTGCTTGGAGAATTCTCGTCTGGCCTGCTGTTGAAGCCCTGGAAGGGAAGTGGGGCAACCAAAGGATTGTTGAGTAGAGAAGGGGCACACTTCCTGGGGTGGGACAGGAATGTGGGGAATGAGAGGATGTAGGATGTTAGTGTGAGCTATCACTGAGAGATAATCCTTTCTATTGACCTGTGTGACTTTCCTGTTGCCCTTGCCAAGCCTAGGAATCCCTTTCCCGATGGATTTTAGTCCCAGCTCGGGGGTGACCCACTGCGGAGCATGATGAGAAACGTGGTCTAAGGATGGGAGGTTCGTGGAAGGTTGGCACACATTTGGTGGTCATCTATTGAAAGATAAGTACCAAATATCTTTTGATTGTATGTTGTGTAATTGCACATGTTTTATAACTTGATGAGTAATGCCTAGATATATCATTTATGCTGTATGTGTAGGCTTACTATCATTTCCGCATTAGTTTGTGTATGGTCAGAATATGTCATCTATATGCATATATTGTCATAATGTTTTTAATGATTATTTCTTCATGAATAGTGGCATGAGCAGAATGCTATAGATGTTAATTTGCATTAGATAGATATGCATATAAATACATAAAATGGTATCAGAGATAAGAGAGATATCCAAGAAGTGACGTTGCCTAACCTGTTGGTGGCTGGGGATGTCACAAAATGCTATCAAAGCTAGTTGGAAAAAGATAGGGTTGTTGGGTAGCGTTATCCGGTATAGATTGATGGTCAGGGACGTTACAAAATGGTATCACAGCTAGTTGGAAAAAGACAGGGTTGTTGGGTAGCATTACTCGGTAGAGGTTGATGGTCGGGGACGTTACAAAATGGTATCACAGCCATGGTTTCAACACTGAGCTTGGATGGGCCATGTTAGTGAAAGATGAAACAAAAAGTTTCAGAAAAGAATTGTTGTCGAAATGGACAAAAATCAAGTTCAGAGCCCATGGTTTCTACCCAGAACTTGGATGGGCCACGAACGAGAAATTTGGTGTAGAAAGTCTAGAGAATTTTGAGGTACAGAGTGCTAGAAGGTCGTTGAAAGAATACTTGGAATGTGTTCGGAAACATAGGAGGTGTAACAAGTTTAAGAAATGGCCACAAGGAAAGAAATCACAACATTCCTGGTGTTGGGAAGTTAGATATGGGCGAGAGCAAGATAAGTTGTCAGATTAAGCGAAGATTAAGTCAAGACCGTCAGTTCTCATTGAAGGGAGATCGATGATGGGGAACCATTGTGGAAACAACGAAGGAAATCAAAGCGTGGGCAAGTTGAGACTCTACAATCCCTTAGGATCATTGATCTTTCTTGATCAACACATCAACAGTGGATATCAATTCCACTACGGATGAGCATCTTCGCATTGCGGAGATCGGGAAGGAAATTAAAGCGTGAACAAGTTGAGTTTACACAATCACTCCTCACCGTTGATCTTCATGGTCCATTAAAACATGACTGTCGATATTGCAAAGTGAGATAAGCGCCCAAATGTTAAGTCGAGGTCACAACTCTCGATCACATGTAGAGAAGATAGAGCGAACTTCGTGCAATTCTTGTCCGTTGATCCAAGCAAGGAACACATGTTGGCAAGTTATCTTGTTTGAGAATTCAGCGTTTGGGAGAAATAGAGTGTGATGATGCACAAACTCTCAAAGTCCTGAAGTCCGGAGTTCATCTAGACCGTTCATTGAAAGGGACGCATGTTAGAAGATCGACTTGTTTGGGAATTCAACGCTCATGAGAAACAGGGTATGCTAAGGTGAAATATCCCAAAGCCCAAAGTCTTGAAGTGACGTGGCATGTTGAAGTCACTAGGGATGACGTGGACACATGGGATGTGTGCCACATGTCAATGAGTTAAGAACCTTTGTAAGATAGAAATGTGGTTAGAACGTGACATATGTCACCTGCCTGATTGGGCCACGTGTCGACGTCATGTTTTCTGCCACGTGGCGCTCCTGATGGTGGCACAAGGTAGTTAAACTTGGCGAAGAAGTTAGCTGGATCAGGCCCGCATTAACTTTGATCATGATCTATCAATATTGATGGCCGGGCAAAATTGCAGATATTGAAGTTGCGCAATAGATAATTCTACAGGGTGGTCCCGCAATCCAAATCACGGTTTCCAAGAAGAGGTACGTGTCAGTGTGGGGACAATTGAGGAATGATCAACAGGTTACTCCAAAACTGCCAACCCATGTCCCCGCAATTTGAAAAAGTATAAATTTTGATGTGACATTGCAGTATTTATGAGTTCAAGCATGGAAACCATGGGCCCCAGTGGATGCGTGGTGCTAGATCGTTAAGTCCAGAGACTTGACACTTCGAAAGAAATGGTGCATGAAGGAATAGAAGGAAGAAATTTATGAATCTCGTAGCGCTGAAGTAATGTGACGTAATAACATCACCGGAGGTGACGTGGAAGTATGTAGAGACTCGCAGTTCAGAAGTTTTGGGATGTGCAAAGGTGAAATCCTCTAAAGTGTCGAAGCCCCTAAGCCTGGAGTTCCATAGTGAGTGTTAGCCATTGGATGCTGCGTAGTCATGGACCGTTGATCCACCCTACTTCGTGAGTTCGCCAATCCAACACTCCAAGAGATTTTTTGGGAAGTGTTTTGGAAACTACCAAATCTGGAGTCCCCGAAGCTCCGATCTGCCATAGATCTGAGAAAGGAATGTGGATCGTACATCCACCATTCTTCGCACGTTCTACAGTTCATTTTTCTGTGATGTTGCGATGTGCGGAAAAAGAGGAAACCTCTAAAGATCCGGAGCCCAAAGTTTCAACAGTCTAGATAAGTGCCCAAATCGTTAGCATTGGGTCACAACCATGGTCCCATGAGAACCAAGGGCATAAGACAAAGGGGCTAACGCCTAAAAATTTGTTGCAGAATAGAGCGGGGCTTAGAGATAGAATCCCGAAGGGGTTCTTGACCAACCAAGACCCACCAAAAATGGAATCTGATATTGATTTTATTGAATCAGATTGGTTTATCTGGAAAAATTTTAAAGTCTATTAGCCAGACAAAAATTTGGTTGACTGCACATTTTGCAGAATTAACAATTGTCATAACTGAACCGAATTGTCGCATAGTGCAAAGAAATGGGGGAGGCACAGGGTGCTTACAGTTCGTAAAATAAAATTAGAGGAATGGATGCCCATTTGGGATTTGAAGGATCAAACTCCAATGGGCATGGAGAAGATATAGATAAAGAAGGGAACATGATAAAAATCATTAAAAAGTCGTAGAAATATGTCCAAACTCACCGAGCAGATAACAAAAATCTCATGAAGGCCAGGGAGCAACAAGGAGAATTCAACATAAAGTTGATGCAGAGCCTGGAAATAATATAAAAAAAATTGGATAAGGAGAGTAGATCAAGCAAATCAAGAAGTCACAGAAGAACAAAAAGTGATAACAGACATCACCAACGCTCCCCGATGAATTCCAATAAGAGAGCATACAACAACCCAAGTCTATCCCCTATTATGAAGCATAAGAGGTCTGGGGAGGATGAGCTACGAGGAGAAATGAACAAAATCAAACCTCCTACTTTTGATGGGGAGCACAAGAAGGATGAAGATGCAGAGACATGGTTGCTAGGCATGAGGAAGTATTTTCAATTGCATAATTATTCTTCTCATGTAGAAGGAAGAATTTCCATCTATAAACTCAAAGGTAAGGCATCCATGTGGTGGGATCAACTGGTGTAGGTGCAACACATTGATGAGAAAAATGTTACTTGGAGGGAATTCAAGAATTATTTTGAAAATAAATACTTGACTAAGAGGTACTATGATAAGAAAATGAAAGAGTTCTTTGAACTCAAGCTGGGAAGTATGTCCATTGATGAGTATAAAAGAAGGTTTTTAGAATTGCTGAAGTATGTCTCTTTCATCAAGGATGAGACAATGAAGATTGAGAGGTAATTGAGTGGTTTGCCACCATTCATCAGTGAAAAAATACAATATGATGATCCCAAAACACTGGAGGAGACCATAAGGTGAGAAGTGTCTATATGATCAACAAAAAACAAGACCAACTTTCCAAAAATCTTGGGAAGACAAGAAGAAATTCGAGATGGATTAGAGGACGAAGGGAATTAAGTCACCATTCTTCAGAAATAATACTCAGGGACAGACAACTTCTAGAGAACCCAGAGTGATTGAGATAGATGGTCAAAGGCCAAGGCAACGACCTATTCAATGTTGCGGTTGTAAAGGTGATCATATGTTTAGATATTGTCCTCACAAAAGTGACAAATTGAGAGCTGTTCACAAAGGTCAACAAGTTGAAACAGTGGGGGACATGGGAAATTTTTTACCCAGGATCTATGCAGCCCTAGACAACAAGCAATTAGAGTATCAATCGCATATGATTGAAGTGGAAGGTATGATCCACAACCAAACCATTACTATTTTAATTGATTCATGAGCTAGTCATAGTTATATAGATCCTAAGATGGTGGAAAGTTTGCATTTTCCAAGAAGCAAGCATGAAAAATATTGGTTGGTGCAGCTGGCTACTGGAGCCAAAAGGAAAGTCAATGAGATGGTTAAGTCATGTCTTATGGACATGAATGGACTGCGCATAAGGGTAGATTTGAACATCTTGCCTTTAGTTTCTTATGTCTTCTTGATTGGTATGAATTGGTTAGACCAAAACCATGCCATCTTAGACTGTCGTAACAAGGCATTCACTTGCCTAGATGAGGAAGGAAATTAGAGAACAGTCCAAGGAATTCCTAGGGCAGTGACTATCAGAGAAATTTCAACAATGTAGCTGAAGAAATGCTACAGGAAAGGTTGTCAAATATTTGCAACGCATATGGAAGAAGAACCTAAGGATAAGGTGCCAAATTTGGAGGATCACGAAGTCTTGGAAGATCTTGAAGATGTGTTCAAGGAGGTACCAGGATTACCCCCAAAGAGAGATATCGATTTATCTATAAATTTAATGCCTGGAGCAGCTCCAGTATCAAAGACTCCTTACATAACGAGTACACCAGAACTGAAGGAGTTGCAAATACATCTTGAAGAAATTCTGAAGAAGGGGTATATATGCCCAAGTGTGTCACCTTGGGGTGCCCCAGTCTTGTTCATGAAAAAGAAAGATGGGACATTGAGATTGCGTATCGATTTCCGATAGTTGAATAAAGTAACTATAAAGAACAAGTATCCCTTATCAAGGATTGATGATCTCTTCGATCAGTTGAAGGATGCAAATATATTTTCAAAGATAGCTCCCAGGTCAGGATACCATCAGGTAAGGATTAAAGAGGAAGACATCAACAAGATCGCCTTCATAAAAAGGTATGGTCATTATGAGTTCACAGTGGTGCCATTTGGGTTATCAAATGCACCCACTGTTTTTATGTGCTTAATGAATGACGTTTTCCGAGAATATTTGGACAAGTTTGTAATTGTCTTTCTAGATGACATCCTTGTATATTCCAAGTCGGAAGAAGAGCATGAGCATCATTTGAGGATGGTTTTGCAAGTGCTAAGAGAGCATCAACTGTATGCCAAATTGAGCAAGTGCTCATTTTATTAAAACAAAATTCACTACTTGGAGCATATGATTTCAAAGGATGGGACAGTGGATCCTAAGAAGATAGAAGCCATTAGAGAATGGTCAACGCTAAAGAATGTGCCAGAAGTTAGATCCTTTATGGGTCTAGCTGGTTACTACAAAAGGTTCATTGCAGGGTTTTCAAGAATATCTCACCCCATCACTTCCTTGCAAAGGAAGGGGAATAAATTTCAATGGACAGAAGAATGTGAAAGAAGCTTCCAACAATTGAAGCAACTATTAACCAATGATCCAATTATGAGGATTGTAGATCCAAATGAATACTTCATTGTATGCACATATGCATGCAAAGAAGGACTAGGTGGAGTCCTCAGTCAAAATGGGTTTGTTGTATGTTATGAATCAAGGGAGTTGAAGGAGCATAAAAGGCTCTATGACACTCACGATTTGGAGTTGGCATCCATAGTGCACGCTTTGAAGAAGTGGAGACACTACCTCATGGGAAAAAAGTTTGAGCTGAGGACAGACCATAATGGTCTGAAATATTTATTTGATCAACCAACTCTAAATGCTAGGCAAAGCAGATGGTTAGAGTTTGTCAGTGAATATGAATTTGATATAAATCATATCAAGGGGAAAGAGAACAAACTGGTTAATGCACTCAACATAAGAGTGCATGAATTGCATGCTACATCCATTATCATGTACCAATCAGATTTGAAAGACATATTTGTAGAGTCTGCAAAATCAGATTTGCAATACATGGAATAATTGGTAACAAAATTGCAGCAAGGTAAAATGCAGTAGAAGGTTGAGGATTATGAATTGGGAATGGATGGAATCCTCCTGTACAGAAAAAAAGTTTATGTACCCAAATATTCTAAATTGAGGAGTACGATTTTAAAATAAATGCACAATGTACCTTATGCAGGACACCTGTGATATCAAAAAACAATCTCAGTAGTCAAAAGCCAATATTATTGGCCAGGCATGAAGAGGGAGATTGTTGATTTTATTGCCAAATGTTTGGAATGTCAAAGGGTAACGAATAAGCATAGAAACCCAACAGGTTTAATGCATCCATTACCCATTCCTGAGTGGAAATGGGAAGTTGTAACAATGGATTTCATCACGGGATTGCCCAGAACAAGCAAGCAACATGGTGCAATCATGGTAGTGGTGGACAAGCTTACTAAAGATGCCCATTTCATTCCTATGAATACTACTCATAAGGAAACTAATGTTGCTGATATTTATACGAGGGAAGTAGCAAGATTGCATGGCGTACCCAAGACAAATGTGTCTGATAGAGACCCAAAGTTTACATCAAAGTTCTGGAAGGGGTTATTCAAAGGGTTCAGAACGAATCTGAACTTCATCATAACATATCATCCTGAGTTGGATGTGGAAACATAAAGGGTGAACCAAGTGATAGAGGACATGCTAAGGATGTATGTGATGGACAAACCATCTAAATGGGAAGATTATCTACACTTGGTAGAATTTGCCTACAATGATGGGTATTAAGCATCACTGAAGATGAGCTCATTTGAAGCACTTTATGGCAGAAAGTGCAACACTCCAGTAAGCTGGGACAACCCAACTGATAGGCTAGTGGTTGGGTCAGAGTTGCTCAAGGAAATGGAAGAGAAAATGCTGAAGATTAAACATAATTTGAAGGCTACCCAAGACAGGTAGAAAAGTTATGTTGATAAGAGCGGAACTCACAGAGAATTTAAAGTAGGGGATCATGTATTCCTGAGAGTGAAGGACAACAAAAGCTCCCTGAAGTTGGGAAATTGTTCAAAGTTGGTAGCTCGATATTGTGGGCCATTTGAAATACTAGAGAGGATTGGTCCAATAGCATATAGGCTTGCATTGCATGCATGCATGTCTATACATAATGTATTTAATGTGTCATTGCTTAAGAAATATGTACCTGATGCTAATCATGTTATTGATTGGAATGTGATTCAGGTGGACCAGGAAAACACTTTTCAGGTGCATCCGGTGCATATACTAGACCAGAAAAGCAAGAAGCTCCAGAATCGAGCCATAGGGCTTGTAAAAGTTCAATGGACCTGGTACAGTCCCGAGGACGCAACATGGGAGCATGAAGGTTCTATGTGAGCAGAGTACCCGCTGTTGGTTGTGGAGCCTGATTATCTTCCTGATTCAGAGGTCCTTGCTTTCAGTCATGTTTATACCCCATGAAGTATTTACACCCCAGAAGTATGTACACTCTTCC
>JASDQU010262077.1:0-15571 GCA_032191745.1 Picea mariana
AGGGACGCCATGCCTTGGAGGTCTGAGCACGCCTTTGTTGGGCAAATTTCTTTGAGTATATGTACTCAGTTTTTTGTATTTTTGAGGGTCGATGGTTGAGCTAGGCTCCCGATTGTAAAGTTTTGATGAAGCACTGGTTTCTCTGGTTATGTATTGGCATTTGAGACTTCTTGCCTTATGAATGTCAGCCTCTTTCCATCTCTCTGTGTACACTATGTTAGAACAGCTCGAAATTGGAGGATCCAGTCGAGTTGCGATGTTATAGGATGATGTATGTTGGATCACTGTAATAGTTGTATTGTTTCTAATCAGTTCTTGTATTTTCTCTACACTGAATGATTTGGAATTGGAAGATCCAATCAAGTCACCCTTCAGTTCCCCAAAACTCTGAACCAAGAGGATCTTGTCTTCTGAGTTTTTCCTCCTCAATCTGCTGAAAGGCCTGATGCCCAAAGCAGTCTTTCTCACTCATCTCACTAAGTCTTCCATCTGCTCATTTTATAATCAACTCACTGATGGAAGTTAGATCAAGACCTCCTTTTTTTTCTACATACCAAGACCGGTTTTCTGAGTTAGAGCGATATCTTCTTAAGTCTCTATCCATTCAATCACCCCATTAAATTATTCGTGACATAAACTGATGGGCGTCGGGCTCTGCTCCCGCTGCAATCCAGGAGTGACTTCCAACACCAACAGGTGGCACTAACCCATGAGTATGGATTGAGGCATTTACTATTGAATAACAATGTTGGTTATGAAAGTGAAGTTATGGCACCGTGGTTTTGTGATATATCTTGATAATGATAGCTAGAGATGTCATTGATCTTTTGAAGCATACTACTAGTACATATATTATTGGATGCCTAATATTTGTTGTAGTGAATGGAGGATTGAGGCTGATCTATTGGGGTACATGGCTGGTACATATTTGAGTGTCATTGATATATCTTTTTTGGATATATTGGTGCATGCATTTGGAATAAGGTTGGACTGCATCATTATTGATGAACTTGATCTATAGTTGATACATGATTGGTACACTTCTAGTACATTGGTAGAGGCACCTACTAGCAAGTTGATAGGCACATGTTTTGTGTGGATTTGGTATACATGGATGATGATTCATCTTGTTATGGTACTTGCTTGGTACAAGTGGTGATGCATGTTGGCATACATGTTCAGTACACTCATAGATGGTATATGTTTGGATGATAGTACTTCGCTAAAAATACACCATTGGTATTACTTGTTTGGCATGTTGGTAGATGCACATGGTTGGCATGTTGGCAGAGGCATATGGTTGATGCACTCCATTGATGATATCTTATGGCACATTGTATGGTGTTGATGTATATAGTTAATGTACATGGATGTTGTGCATGATGGGAACATGTTTTGGTGCATGTTGTATTTGTTCATTCATTGACATATATTTTACTTCATGATGTTTAGTATGGAATGATTTTGGTGCATGGATAGGTTCAAGGATCTTCATAGAAAGTGTGATTGTTCTATAATCCAGTTGAGCAGTAGAATTTGCAGCAGAAGCATATTGCAGTGGTATAGTTGTCATTGATACATGATGTATAGATAAAGATGGATCGATGTGGTTTCATTGGTATATTATGTTTGATAAGGTTAACAAATGGATGACCTCTAAAGTGGTCCCCTTGTGGTGAAATCCCTCATGGTAAGATGCTTTATGGATGAGTTATCCTTGAATTATGGTCATCCTTATATGTGGAATAATGAGATGAAGATCAATGAAATTGTTGGTGAAACTATTCTAGATGGATAGTGCTTGTCATGCCATTTATGATGGTATGTGGAATGTCACATAAATCCTCATAGTTTGAGAGTTATGGCCCTACAAAGATGAAGGACCCTCATAGGTTGGCTTGAAGCCCCAAAAGGTCAAAGAAGTCAAAGAGCTTGCAAAGAATAAACTTGAGAAGATGAAGAGGCAGAGGTTCTAGATTTTGAGATCAAGCTCCCAAGAAGGTCTACAGGGCTCAAATACATCAGATCTATCCATTGGTTTAAAAGGTATGGTTACATGGTTGTCTTGATGGATACTCTTGCTTATTGTTTGGTGAATGCTTGAGGCATTCTTGGTATGGATTTTGTAATATGGACGTGTTGGTTGATTGATGGAGTGAGAAACACTCTTATGACTTAGTACTGATATGATTGATATAGTATGTTGATTGCTTATACATGATTGAGTAGCATTCATATTGTATGGTTGAGGAGCATGAGTAAGTTGTTGGAGAGCTTGGATGTGTTGTGACTAGTTATGAATGACAATAATAAGTAATGAGTAAATGGTGATTGATAACTAAGAAGTTTGTGAAGGGGAATTTTTTGGGAAAAAGAGCCCTACACTATTCACCCCCCTCTCTCAGTGTAGTCGGTGTGTCCAATAGATTGGCCCAAATGGTGCTTCGAAATTTGTTTGTTGGTGAAGGCCACCGACTGTCCTTCTTGCATGAGAATTGTTCCAATTCCTTTCCTAGATGCATCTCATTCAAGGAAAAAAGTCTTTCTGAAGTCGGAAAGGGACAGGATAGGAGTTGTACACATATACTCTTTCAAAGCATGGAAGGCTTGATCAGCTACAGGAATCCAATTGAAAGCATTGTTTTTAAGGAGAGCAATGAGAGGTGCTACAATTTTTCCATAATTCTTAACAAATTTGCAATACTATCCCATTAAACCTAGAAAACCACGCAAGATATTGAGAGTTTTGGGGCAAGAACAATCCTTCATAGATTAAATTTTCTTAGCATCCACCCTTACACCATCCTTTTCAACAATATGACCCAAATACTCCACTTATGAGGCTCCAAAGACACATTTAGATTGTTTGAGGAAAAGTTGGTGCTGAGAAAGGAGATGGAGAACTTGATGCACATGGGAAATATGGGTTGTCCATGTTTTACTATAGAATATAATATCATCAAATAAAAATAAGACAAACAGACAGAGAAAAGGACGAAAGACATGGTTCATGAGACTTTGGAAAGTGGAGGGGGAATTACACAATTCAAAGGGCATGACCAAGAACTCATAGTGGCCCTCATGAGTTTGAAAGGCCATCTTGGGAATTTCATCCTCTTTCATATGTATCTGGTGGTAACTAGAACAAATATAAAGTTTAGTAAAGTATTGAGCACCACTCAATTCATCAAGTAGGTCATCAATGTCAGGAATGGGAAACTTGTATTTGATGGTGATTTTGTTGAGAGCACAAAATTTAGGACACATATGCCACGTGCCTTATTTCTTAAGGACCATGACCACAAGAGAAGAATAGGAGCTCATACTATGGTGGATGACACCTGCGTCAAGAAATTATTGAACAATTTTCTCAATTTCATTCTTCTGGGAAAAGTGATGACTATATGGGTGGACATTGCGAGGAATACTGCCTCGAAATAGAGGAATATAATGATCCTTAACACCACAGGAAGATTGAAGTCCATGGGGAGTGGAAAAAATATTTTGGTGTTTGGAAAGTATAGATTGGAGGTGAGGATGCACATATGGTGTCTCAACTTCTTGAATGGAATTGGGTTGGGAAACAATGCCTGGATGACCTTTTTTTAGGAGCTTTTCCATTTGATGGGAACTGATGATCTCAGGGGAGCCTGTTGTAATGCCTTGGGAAATTGTATTGTTGTTCATTTTGTTGAAATTTCATGGTCAATTCCTTAAAATCCATGAGGATGGGACCCAGAGGTCATAACCATTATCCACCTAACACAATGTGACAACCATCCATGTTGATAATGAACATATGAGAGTTTAGGTGGTACTGAACAATTTGGAGATGCACATTTTCACAATGCCCCCAACATTTCATGGAATCTCCATTGGCAATCATGATGTGAAAATTGTTGACTACATGGATAGAGCAATGGGTTTCTTGAGAAATGTGTCGATGAATGAAATTATGAGTTCTACCACTATCAATGAGAATTATGACCTTCCGATTTTTAATGTAACCAATTATCTTGAGTGTTTTGGGATCATAGATGCCAGTGAGTGCATTCAATGAAATGATTGATTCAACTTCTGGTGGATCATATTGAGGAGTGATAGAAGCTATCTCAGGGAGCTTTGTTGCATGATAATCCTCGATCTCATCTTGAACGGCATCCTCATAGATGGACATGATTAACTTATGTTCCTTACACTTGGGCCCCGAAAAATATTTTTCATCACAATTATAACAAATACCCTTGAGTTGTTGTTCATCCATATTTGCCCTGGTTAATTTTTGGATCTTGATAGGGGTGGGATGAGGGACAAGAGTGGGAGGGTGAGGGAAAGGGTAGGAAGGGAAATAATATTTGTGGTATTGGGAAAAAACATCTTGTTGGGATTCCCTGGCATTTTGAATAGCTTCTGCCCAAGACTGGAGTCGAGTCATGAGGACTTGGGCTCATATTTCATCCTTGAGGATATTGATGAAGAATTCTTGGAAAAAAGTATCAGACATGCCATCTTTTATGAAAGATAATTGTTCAAATGCAGTGATAAATGCTTCCACAGTACCTAATTGTTTCAATTTGGTCAAATGGCCTAGGGAGTGTGTATCAGTGTCAAAGCAGTCATAAATTTCATCCATACATTGTGTCCAAGATATATAGCCTTGGCATGATTTTTTATTCCATTGCCACTGTTGGCACAGGGGAAAACCTAGGGTTCAACGTTTCAACATCGCACCAAGAAAAACCTAACTACCGACCCTTTCCACAACATCTGTGAAGCAGATGAAGTCTTACTTGAGGTAGAGGCAGGGGGGTTGTATGAGTCGGGTGTCTACAACCTAGTTGGGACACAGATATGTGATTACAACACTTAACGAATCACTTAGACTATCAATATGAATTATTTCCTAAATCCCATTCACATCACAGATTAAACCCTAAATACAGAACAAAGTAGTAATGCACAGATCACACATGTCCAACCGCTTAGCACATTGCTTTAAATCAGATCTAGCATTCATTTACCATCAATAGAGAACTAAAAATCCATACATATAGCTAACATATATATATATATCATTTCACTAAGTAGATAAACACAGAAACAACATGAACAACATTACACAAAGTACATCAACACAGGATATACGTGATTCACCCCAGTGTGGGGCTATGTCCACGAAATATTCTTCTTCTTTATTATCCTTCGATCTCATTACATTCTTCTGCTCCTATGCACAAAGACACCGATCTCAGATTCGCACTGGACATGTGATCTTCGCACAATGCACTAGATCCACCTTCCTCAAAATCAGGTCAAGGCACTGAGCCAACTCCTTGATAGAACAAAGCCTTACATACACCATCTGTGTACAAAGAAACTTTCATTGTCTTGCACTAATCCAATTACAAGTCTTTGCACATAGATAAAACTTACACACACGCCTTATTACATCACTTAGATATCTATTTATACATTTACAATGAGGCCTAAACATAGGTAAACCCATGGGGTGACATCCCATATTCGTTACATAAACCCTAAAAGCCCAAAAATCCCGCAAAACAAGTGAAATCCCACGATCTCCACTTCGTCTAGGATCTTCATCTTCGACCATCCTGTCGAAGTCCCAAAAATGGTCAAACATGACCAATGTTATCTCAAACTTGGTCAAGGGCCAACAGGCCCCCAACACTCACTTGTGACTCGTCCCGATTCACTTTGATCTAAGCAATACTGCTTCGAAGGCCTCAATCTTAGCTCGAGCTACCTCAAATTGTTGCTTCTCCAGAGCCTCCTTCTCAGTGAAATCTTGAATTACTTGCTCGGTGATAGGCCCTTCTAGGCATTGTTCCACTGTTGCAATGACATGTTCCAGCTGTGAGCCTTTTCCTTCGATCTATTCAAAAAGTGTGCAGGCTTCATCCTGCACTAGCTAGAGTTTATTTGTCACCTCCATGAATCTGCTCTGGATGGTGGTGACCTGCTGCTGGACTATGTGCTATTCCTGTGACCTCTTCATCTTCTCAATGATAGTAATAATATTCAACTATGCTTGCACAATGGATGCCTGATGCTTCACCTCCTAGATTTGTGCTTCCAATTTCCTCAGCTCTAGATCTTCTACAAGGCTCTCATAGGTATGTGCACTTCGATCACTTAATCCTTTACACTCTAAGGCCAATGCCCTGATTTAGTATACTGCATTCCTGGTAGCTTCTTCCCTCTAATCATTCACTTCTTGAGGAGATCTCGGCACTACTTGGATTTCCAGTTCCATTATTCTTGCTTGAAGCTGTTGAATGGCTTCGACGACCTTCTCCACTTCCATGTTAGTTGACTCTAGTTCCTTTTGTGCCAAGCCTGGCACACATAGAAGTGCTCTAGCTACTGCCTCCTTGACCACAGTCTACTCTGCAAGAAGCTAGTATTTTTCTTTTTGGATATTTTCTTTGTTCTTCTTGAACTCTGCCTAAATTTCACTTTTCTCCTTCTGTGCAATTCACAGTTGTTCTAGGGCCTCCTCCCTTTCTTGTTTTAAGGCCTATGTGTCTTACTCCTTTTCTTCTTAGGCTCAAAAAAGTCAAGCTTATATCGCATCTTCTAACCTTCACAATTGGGTGGGATCATCCCTCAATTCTACACTCTCTGTTGAAGATGGCACAGTAGGCACTGCGTGGCTCAAATGGATAGCTTGTTGGATGTCTTTGAGCTCCTTTTCTATTTTGTCATGCATCGACTCCTACTTTGTTCCTTGTCTATGCAAGATGTCTTCTGAAGAATCTTCTACAGCTGTGATGATGAGATCAATATCATCCACTATGAGCACATTCTTCGACTAAGGCTTGTTGGTGTGGGCCTTCTTTATGGTCGAAGGTTTATACGGGGAAACCTTCTTCTTCTACGATGATTCTGTTGTGGTGAGGGGATCCTTCGGCGGTGTCACTTCTCCTTTATATTTCCTGTCTCCTTCTTCCCCTCCTTCCTCTCGATTCAATTCATCTCTTCCTCCTCCTGCAGGTGATTCAGGCGCAGTTTCCTCTGATGCAATGTCCTTCTCATCACTTTCTATGTCCTGAACTTTCTCCTTTTTCTTATTTTTCTTTGTGCTTCTCTATCTATCATGTTCGACCCAGGTGACAAATGGACTTCTAATGATGTTAGGATCAAAAAGTTTTGAATCTTCCATTGGCACAAGGAATTCTGCTGGCCATTCCTTAGTGTTCTCTTCCATGTGTTCATCGGTCAATTTATAGTAATACTATAGCTCCTCCTTACTTTCATCCCTACATACGGTGATGTAGATGTAGTGTCGGTCTACACAAAACTTTGCTAGTGGCTTGTACTGATGGAGTGTATTTGGTGTCATTCAGGGGAATGATTCAATTACATGCTTCAATTGTAAGTAGTAGGTATAGAATACGACATTCGACTGCCACTGCTTCACCATATCACTCGTGTACCACAAGGTGTCGAATGTCGCATCCAATGGTTCTGATGGCTCAACTTATAGGAAGGATTCTCCTTTCGAAATTTTCCAGGCGAAAAATGCGATCAAGATCAGAAGCCAACTGAAATGAAACTCGTACCCTTGGTCTTGCGCTTAGAGATAGTCCTTTTCCAACTCATTGATGAGATAAATTTCCCAGTTCATCTGCATTCCTTCAACACACTTCCCTACGAGGTCGAATATGAACCCTATGACCTATGTCAGATGGTTATTTCAGACAAGCTTGCCAGTGATAAGATGACAATCTAGGCACACTGTGCCATCCTGGATGGAGGCTACCTTGTAGCCCGACTTTCCCTTCTCTACATCACCATAGGCCTCCTTGATACGCTGGGCAAAGGATCGATCTAACGTCTTTCCTGGGTAGAAATGGTGAGGGTCCGGTCTCTACATGCTTAATCCAATGATAAAGTGGATCAACGTTGAATCCACAATCACGTGCCCATCAAGCCACATATACCCTCTATGATAGCATGACAAGAGGAGTTTAATGTAAGCGTTAACCTCCTGATGTCATTTTAAGTGGGGGATCTTCATCACGTTCAATATCATGGATAATGCTAGATCCTTAATCCATGGCTGGGGAACTATCTTGGGCTTCTTCACAGTCGTCTTAATCAAGTACCTATGCGGTGCGAGCATCGCATATTTATTTCAGTCTCTAAGGTTGTAGTCGTTGATACTGAGAGCTTGGATCAGTCCCAACTGAGGTCCAACTGCGTGTATCCCATTCAGGAAGTACGCAGTGATCCATGTGTATTCGAACTCATGTGGGACACTGTCGTGGTTCACTACGGCAGTCAAAGGCGGGATGTAATCTGGAAAGACTGATGGGATCTACTTCATGTTAGCCAGATCATCTTGTTGTTTGCTTTGTTTCTCAGCAGTGCCCCCAGAACGTCATCTAGTCGATGCGGATACTTGCAATCCACCAGTCGACGATGCTTATATTCCTAGAGACATGACCTCCTTGGTCATGAGGTCTACAAGAATCTCCTCCATGGACTTCTCTACTGTGCTATGCTCACCCTACATTCACACTTGTACTCAAGGAGTTTGGGTAGGAGAACAGACAGACATGTTAATCAAACAGACGATGAGGTCTAGACAACACAACGCTATATGCAATCAATTCTCTCTTAGCTCAAATATCTCAGTTTGCAAAAAGTGGTCCTGGCATAGGATCCGATAGATTACATAGGCAACGTCATAATGGATTCCTCCAACGAGAAGGAATGTGTCACGGTCTCAACGATCCAATGGTGATATTTGTGGCAATAACTATGTTTCTATCCATTCTGGAGTGTCATTCTAATGGTAGGGATGCCTCCAATGGTCATATAGCTTCGCTATGGTGAATTCCCATTCTAGACTGTTCTTCTATTCCGGCCATGTTCAAGTTCTGTAAGCCTACCTTCTGCAAAGTATTTTCTGGAAATTCCTATTGTTCTTCTAATTTTTCTTTCTTTTTACTGAGCTTGTTGGCCTCCTTTCTTGTGATTTGAGTCTCTAGATTCCTCTTTCCATTCTTATTCTTATCATCTCTTAGCGTAGTCACTTCGCACTATTGGAGGTCTTCCAAAGAGTTTGAAGGTAATACCTCTTCTCTTACTATTTCTAGGTTGAATGAACTTTCTCCTACATGGACAGGTTCTTTAAGCCTTCTTTTGTTCTTTCAATTTCAACAACTAATTCTCTGGCCCTTTGTTTCTTCGACTTATCCTCTTTTTCCTGCATTAGTCGCTCGATCTTTCTTTCTTTCTTTCTTTCTTTGTTCTATATCTTTCTCCTCTGCTTTCCTTCTAATCTAGTACTTCTCAAACCAATTCTTTCCTAACAAAAGTGCAAAAGGGGTGTTGTTCTCAACAAAATTAATGACTTCAAATTCTTGTTCAGTTGATGTGTCATGAGAAATCATAGGTACATTAGTAATTCTTCCACATAAGTTTATCATCTTTCCTTTAAACAATCCTATCCTTCCCAATGAAGGAGCCATAGCAGGATTTCCCAAGATTTACCAAGTGATTTTTGTCATGATATTCACATGTGTTTCCTCATCCAAGACACAGTCTATGTTTAAATCTCCTATTCTTGTTTCTATGCATTGTTTCTCTTTTAAAATTTCTGGTAAACTAATGTCTCTGTGATCATGCAGTGTTTCCTTCATCTGTAATAACATAGTCTCTGATTCTTTCTTATTTTCTAGCATATCCATAGTCTTTTGATCTTCTTCATAGTTTTCTTGTCTCACCTTCATCTTTTCAACTTTAGCAATCATTCTAGGTAAATCCTCAACTTCATGACCAATAGATTTACAACAAAGACAAATAGGACCTACACCAAGGAATTCCTTAGCAAGATGTCCCGGTCTTCTACAATTATAACACAATGTCAATCCTCTCTTTATTTTAAATTATCCCCAACCTTTCCTGTACTACGCACTAGGATCACAGTGCTGAACCTGCAATCTGCAAAAATTCTTTCTAGGTTCCTACATCCACTTACCAGTCCAGAAATTCTTTCTATGCATAGGACTAACATATCTTTCTCTATTTCTATTAAATTTATTTGGATCAATTCTTTCTTCTAACTATGCCCTAGTTTTCAGACTAGGACAAAATCTATCAAACATACCTAGATTCATTCTTTCGAAGAATTTTTTTTCACTTATCTTACCTTTATCAGAGCACAAAGCTTTAAGATCTTACCTCTTTTCTTTAGATTTGGTTTCTTTCTTAGCACAGAGCTTCGCAAGTAAAGTAGAATACTTCACACTACAACAATAGATCTACGCACAAATCTTTCTCTTTTCTTTAGTACCCAACAATAACAGTTTCATTCCCGACAATGGAACTATTTGTTGGCACAGGGGAAGACCTAGGTTTCAACACTTCAACAACGCACCAACAAAACCCTAACTATCAGCCCTTTCGGAAACACCTACGAAGAAGATGAAGTCTCACCCAAGGTAGAGGCAAGGGGGTTTGTAGGACTCAGGTGTCTAATAACTAGCTAGGACACAGATATTTGATTACAACACTTAATAGAAAACTTATCCTATCAATATGAATTAATTCCTAAATACCATTCACATCACATATTAAACCCTAAATATAGAACATCGCAGTAATGAGCAGATCACACACTTCCAATCGCTTAGCACATATATTTAACTCAGATCTAGCATTCATTTACCATCAATAGAGCACTAAGAATCCATACATCTAGCTAAAATATATAAAGATCAATGCACTAAAAAGATAAACACACAAACAACATGAGCAACATTACACAAAGCACATCAACATAGGATATACGTGGTTCACTCTAGTGTGGGGGTACGTCCACTAACTCTTCTTCTTATTTATTATCCTTCGATCTCCTTACATTCGTCTACTCCTGTGCACAAAGCCACATAGCTCAGATTCGCACCAGACAAGTGACCTGCACACAGTGCACTAGATCCACCTTCCTCAAAATCAGGTCAAGGCACTGAGCCAACTCCTTGATAACACAAATCCTTACATACACCGTCTGTGCACAAAGAAACTTTCATTCTCTTGCACTAAGTCAATTACAAGTCTTTGCACATAGCTAACACTTACACACACGCCTTCTTGCGTTGCTTTGCTATCTATTTATACATTTACAATTAGGCCTAAACATGGGTAAACCCATGGGTCGACATCCCATACCCATTACATAATCCCTAAAAGCCCAAAAATCTCGCAAAACAAGCGATATCCCGTGATCTCCGCTTTGTCTGGGAGCTTCATCTTTGACTAGCTTGTCAAAGTCCCAAAAAGGTCAAACACGACCAATGTTCTCTCAAACTTGTTTGAGGGCCAAGAACCACCATTTCCAATAGTCAAGATCCAAATAAATGACATCATAACAAATTTTTCCAAGTCATAAGTGATTACACGCAAGGAGAGGTCGTGTTCCATTTGAGTGACCCAACCAGTGGGATCTGAGCCTTCAAATTTGTTCACCTCCACTCATGGAAGACATATATCACAATGAAAAGGGTTGGATTGAAATTGCTAGGAATTGGAGGAATTTGTACCTTTGAGGTTATAAGGTGGGTCATATGAGGAATGGGTAGTTTTTCCAAGACCTTGGCAGCAAATAAGTCAAGCAATGTTGAAATGCCCAAATTCTGAACAGGAAAATGTTCGTATGTTCCCTTACTATGTTGTTTGTGTCCCAAGGGTTAGGGTTTTTTAGGGTTTCTACAGATAAGGATTTTCCCTGTTCTATATCTCTCTGATATACATGCGGGGTCGCATAGTAGTACTTGGCCCAATATCTCAGGGCACCAACTATGGAGGGTAGACCATACCCTTAGTCATACTACCCGATTACCCAGGTACTAGAGTGTATCTCTCGAGTATTGTTCTTAGTGGCACTATAACAGTCAATAAGTTGATCGGTTTATCTACGGAGGGATTCAAGAGATCTAGGTCGATCTGTATATAGGTGTTGCCTAATGTGCTACCACTCGAAGGGGTACCAACATGGGTTACAAGGGTGGCCAACAATCTGTGCTTAAGTACCACTTGTAGTTTCTACATGTATGATTCCCCGATTGTGGATTTATGCATTGAACAACAGATCTCTATAGCTTTAAGACGTTGGAATATGTCTCTACCCTGGAAAAAAAATAACCCACAATTTTCTACCAAGGAAAGTTCTCTGATACCACTTGTAAGGTACAAGATCTATTATAATAGCCAAAAATAGAAATACTGTAGAGAATAATAGCGGAGCAACACAATATATGAAACCACAACACCAAAATAATACATTTATTGATAGGAAACAATGTTGAATTTCCTCTTCGAGGGGGAAACCTCTAGCAGAGAAACACTCTATTACAATAATTCTCAAGAAAAAACTTCTCGTGACTCCTACTCTTATTTATTCTAATTCTATCTTCTAAATATAATTCTAGAGGAACATCCTTCTAGAAGAGGAAGATTCTATTAGGTCTTCTTACATTGACTTATTCCAATTTATTAAATAGGCCTTATTCACTAATGTTGGCCTTTATTACATAGAAATATATTATTCTATCTACGTGAGGGGTTAGGGTGGTTAGGTCCCTAACAGAGTGTTAGCTTTTGGGGTAGCTCGGATAGGTACTTTCACATTGGTGGTTCCTGACATGTGGAGGTGTCTGAGTGACACTCTCTAGATTGTTAGAGTGGATTTTATGTAATGAATATATTGACTTTTGTAAGGTTGAGTGACTTAAGTGATTTAAGTCATCTCAACAAAAGTTTAAGTCATGATTGTTAGATTGTGAGATCCAAGATCTAATCTTGTCCATTGAGATCTAGGGTTATGGTTTTATTCATTAGGGGATTATAAAAGTAGATCTAAGTAGAGTGAGAGAAACACAATGAGTGCATAGAAGCAAGAGGGGTTGTTTCTAATTTACTTGTGTCTGAATGGGCAGGGCTGAGGAAGTGTTCAAGGGGAATCTAGGGAGATATCATTCAGGGGGGCTAGGCTATTAGCTGCAACATTGTATTCCTTTGATGGTCCATTATCCCAGGATGGGAGCCTAGTATTATATATAATAAAATCAAACTCAGAACTAGTTTTCCTCCAAATGTTTTTCCATGGGTGTTTACCCAAAATATCGTGTGCAATGTGTTTATGGTTTATGTTTTTTAGTTGCTTTCGTTGATTATTTTGTTGATTAACACAATTGTAAACATGTTTTGCTCAGAATTAACTAACGGGTGCTAAGTTAATATATTTATACATTATGACATTGATTTTGAAGATGCCATGGAAAGGTGGAAAAACAAGTTGTATGAAGTATCCACTTGCATATGTGTGAGGATAAAAAAATTAGTATGTTGGATAGGATCTGAGTTATGTGATGCCCTGCAGTTTGATGGGACATGGATAAGGTGATCCTTGCAGACCATAAAATCCAGGGCATGGATGTAGTTTTCTGAGGGACACCTATGCGGTGGTGGGAGACGCATCGTGTGACTATTTAGAGTTGGGCACAGGTGGCTAAGTTGATAAAATTTTAGTTCCAACCCATCGTCGATTTCAAACTAGCCAACTAGTACAAAGGTACTGGGGATCCCCTGGAACACATTTCTTTTTGAAAATGGTGCTAGACTTCTAAGAATATTCCTTGAACCCTATGGGTCCATTAGTTCATCCACACTATGGATATGGTCCCTAGGAGCTAGTATATTCAGGAGGATCACAAGAGGAAAATGATCTATTGGACCCATATGAGCTCCCAATTTTGCTTAGAATTCAGCTTCACAACAAAATATTTGGCTCAAAGAGAGGCTCTCCTCTGAATTAAATATTTTATTTTTCATTGACAGCTAAAGGAAGCAACACCCAAGATGGTCTTCTTGTATCATTAGCCAGTGGAAAAAATGAAAAAGGTAGTCCATTGTTGGAATATGAATGTCAATAATATTGATGACAATGAACCATGCGACATCCATACCAAAGAATCCAAAGGAGAGTGTGCACTAAGAGGTAAGGTGACAGAGATGGTTGCACTAGACGATAGTGGACTGATTAAACCCAAGAAACATAATATTGGCATTGTGGAAGAACCCAATATGGCCATCATTGGAGAATATTAGGATAAGGAGAGAGTCACTCAAGTTGTTGATATCCTCAAGGGATATGAGGACTTGTTTCCTTGAATATTTTCTAAAATTAAAGGCATTGCAGGATCGATAGGGGCCATCAAGATTCATCTCAAACCAGATGCTAAACTGGTCAAGAGAAGGCCTTATCGGTTCAATCCCAAGTATAAGGAAAAGGTGCACAAAGAATTGTATCGGATGTTGGATGTTGGGATCATTATCCCTGTGGCAGAGTCCAACTGGATTAGTCCTATGGTTTTTCAACCCAAGAAGACCGGTGATATTTGAATCTGTGTAGATATGATAAGTCTCAATGCATCCTACGTCCACGACAATTTCCCTACACCTTTCATAGATGAGGTGCTAGAAAATATTGGCGACAAGTAATCCTACTCTTTTACAAATGTATTTTCAAGGTATCATTGGGTTTGAATCTCATAAGAGAATCAAGGTAAAACCACCTTTGCGACAGAATGGGGGTCCTTGGCATACACTGTATGCCCTTTGACTTAAATAATTTCCTCATATTGTTTTATTGGATAATGGTGGCAGCCTTCAAGGAATTCATCCTCAATTTTCTTGAAGTTTATTCAGGTGATTGGATAGAGTTCATTTTGTTGAAGGAAAACATGCAATCTCTTCCGTTGATGCTAGACCCATGTCGCCAACTCCATATTTCCTTAAATTTGAAGAAATGAATCTTTTGTACACCCTTTGGCACATTGTTGGTTCTAGAAATAGAACCTTCTTAGGTGATGGTAGCACTATATAAAGGGGTTCAAGCAATGTAATGGGACATGAAGAGAATTATTGTATTTGGAGCTAAAGCTCAATAGGAGGATGCCCCCTCGAAGAGGCAAGTGAAAAGGAGAGGATCTCTTCCATAATAGGATCCATTGTATGGTGTTTACCTACCTCAAGGGTTTTGATATAGTAAAGTGGTGGTTTTCTTTATGGTTTCATATATCTTGTGTGGTGATTGTATTCAGATATATTTGGATCTATTGTGATATTTTGTATTCAATTATTCAGGTTCTTAACAAGTGGTATCAGAGCACTTTCCTTGTCAGACATTGTGAGCAAATATTTTTTATTTTTGGAGATTTTTTTTTAAGAACCTCAATAGATCTACAAATATAAATACTAAATACACAATAGATCCACAAAGAAATATAGAAGAAACCACACTCTATTATTACCAAACCCTTGAGGTAGGGCAACACCGTACAATGGATCCTCTCCTGTTCACTTGCCTCTTCGAGGGGGCTTCCTCCTAATGAGCTTCAGGAAAAAACACAATATTTCTTTTCATATCCCATTACATTGCTTGAACCCCTTTATGTAGTTCTACCATCATCTAAGAACATTCTAGAGGAGGAATCTTCTAGAAGTAGAACCTTCTAAGAAGTCCTCTTACATTTATTAT
>JASDQU010262078.1:0-15571 GCA_032191745.1 Picea mariana
TTGAGCAATATGCTTTGGATACTGATTTTAAAGAAGTATATGAAACTTTGTGTCATTCTAACCATGTTGAGGAATTGGATTACCATGTGCATGATAATCTTTTGTATCATATTGGCAAGCTATGTATTCCACGGGGGGAAAGAATCAACATTATAAAAGAAGCCCATTCTTCTCTTATTGTTGGTCATTTTGGTGTAAGCAAGACAATGGCTAATTTGCAAAGATACTGCTACTGGCCTAAAATGAATGAAAGTGTTTCAAGATATGTTCGAGGATGTTCGTTATGTGCCACAAGTAAACCTAGCAATCGAAAGTTGGGTCTGTATACTCCACTTCTGGTTCCTTCTCGTCCTTGGGAAAGTATTTCCATGGACTTTGTAGGAGGTCTACCTATGTCTAGACGAAATCATGATTATCTTTATGTTGTGGTTGATCGATTTAGAAAAATGTGTATTTTGATGCCTTGTACAAAGCAGGTTATAGCTGAGAAAATGGCACAAATGTTCTTTCAAAATGTTTGGGTGCATTTTGGATTGCCTAAATCCATTATTTCTGATCGGGATTCTCGATTTGTTGGAAGTTTTTGGTCGAGTTTATGGGCACTCATGGACACCAAATTGAAAAAGAGCACAACTTTTCATCCACAAACAGATGGTCAGACAGAAGTTGTAAATAGAACAATGGTGCATCTTCTTCATGCTTATTGCAGAAAGCATCCTCAACTTTGGGATGAGCATTTACACTACATTCAGCATGCTTACAATCGAGCTAAGCACTCTTCAACTCAAATGTCGCCATTTGAAGCATGTTTTGGCTATTTTCCCAAATCTCCTTTAGATTTTATCTTTGGGAAGGATATTGCTATTGAAGATCAATATGACATTGATAGGGAAGAAAAGTTCATTGAACAAATTCAGTCGATACATCAAATGGTGCAAGAGTAGTTGGAAAGGAGTCAAGCCAAGTACAAAATGAGACATGACAAGCATCATGTTGATCACAGTTTCAAAGTTGGAGATGAAGTTTGGCTTTACATCAGTAAGGAGAGGCTTGAAGGAGAAGGTAAAAAATTGAAACCAATTCGATATGGTCCTTTCAAGATTATCGACAAGATTGGTAACAATGCCTTTCGTTTAGATTTGCCTCCTTATATGCAAATGTATGCAGTTGTTAATGTTAATAATTTGAAATTATATGAGCACCCTTTGATTGATGATCAAGGAGATCCTGTTCATATTCCTTCTATAGATGATTTTTCCCTAGAATACCTTACAGAACTGCATGAAGACACCATCCTTGACAAGAGAATGCGAACTTCAAAATGAGGAAATGTGGAGTATCTTCGAGTTGTTCTTAAAGGTACAAATCCAAGCAAAACCAAGTGGATTGAGGTTGGAAAGGTGAGGGATCTATACCCTCATCTTCAGATAGACTGAAAATAGTCTTTTGGAGGTCCAAAAGCTTTCCAATGGCGAGGTGTGATCCAGGGGATCAAATTTTGCTCAAAAATTCAAAGTGCTCGGAATCACTTCAAATCAAACAAGAGCGTAGGCCTCATCGTTACAAACCCAATGCAACATGTTTGGGTTCAAACAGACGTCGGGAATGAGAGATATCACGTTCTGTTCAAAATGACAAATAGGCAAAAAAGGGATGCTGACTATATAGTCCATACAGTCTGTATGGGCACTAACGTGGCAGGCTGTATGACATGTGGCAGACCATATGACACGTGGCAGGTAGTTATTTGTATAGTTAGCATGTGACATGGCATGTTTGCAGTGAACGGGATGGCGACACGTGGCCCAGTCAATGGCCGCCACGTGTCATATATACATTGGTTTAAAATTATGTTGTTGGCCAGAGTCGACCCCGCGACCTCCGGGCAGGGGGGAGAGACTTGGGAAGAGTCGCCAACTGGTGCACCACTGGTTGGTCCTTGTTCTATATATGTAAATATATTTATATATGTTTGCATATGTGTATAGTTGGGGCATGACCGGGTTGGGGCTTAGCCCCAGCCCTTGGTCGCACATTGCGTTAACATATGACCCATTGCTATACCATTTGGAGCATGCACGCTTGTGTTTTGATTTGGTTCCAATGGTTATACAAACAACCCACCACTTATCCTTTGACCATTAGCTTGTGGAACAGGGGCCTATGTTTACACTTGTGCGCGGTCTTATGGGTCATACGACCTTGCCCTTGACAGTTAGGGGCTAGGTGCACCCGTAACTATCCTACAGTTTGCACGATTCACGTGGTTGCATCCGGTGCTAAGTTTTTACACTTAAATATGTGTGTGGGCTAGATTGAGCCAACAAGGGTGCGTTTTGTAGATGCAGAGACAACAAGTTTGAAGGGGGGACTTCCGGGAAGCCTATCTTCTTCAATTTTTGGCCAAAAGAGGTGCCAAAAAAGCCCAGCTAGGGGTTTTTGGACGTTCTGAAGCCATTGGAGTAGTCTATTTGGCATTTTGAGCATTGTAAAGAAAATATTTTATCACTTTGAGGAAACAATACAAATGATCCATTGGAAGCTGGACCAAGAGATGTAGCCCAAGAGAGGAGTGAACTCCTTTATCATTTGTTGTGTTATGTGTTTTCTGTTCACTGTTATTGTTGTTGTTTATATGCATTTTGAATGATTAAATCCTATTAAAGTTGTGTTTCAAAGTTGATCCATTTGCATTTAAACACATAAAATTTAACTTGCAAATATTTTCAAGAATACAAGTCTTCCTCATTTTTAGATCACTTCAAGAGACTTAAGACTCACACACCTTGCCCAGATCGAAAAATACGGAACGATCCATCTCCCTCCTGGATGGATCTTGACCAATGATTCACGAAACCTTCAGAGCTTCACTCCTTTGGAAGATTTCTCCCCACTGTCTCTTCTGAGCTTGATTCCCTTGAGGATATTTATCTCCCATGCACTCCTTACATTCTTGCAATTTTGACAAACTCAAATCAAAGGGTTTCCTCGAAATAAACTCTTCCTGCACTCCTTGTGCTTCTTTGTTCTTGTTCTTCGACACTTAGTTTCTCATTGAATCTGTGCACTCCTTGGACTTTTCCTAAGTTCCCACCGCTCCTTATGAATCTCTCCAAGTCAATTCAATACTTTGTCCACGCACTCCTTCCATATGATATGCACTCCTTTCATACGAGTTCTCAGAAGTGAAATGATTAAAAGTTATCCAACTCATCATAAACTCATATGATCAACCATAAACAATCATACATAAATGAAATGAACTAAAACACACACATAATGCATCATTGATTCAATCACACATCAAAATGAAGTTTTTTCAAAGAATTGGAACAATTTTGTCTCTTCTATTCATTCATGAAAAACAATTACATAGTATTATAGTTATTCACTGCATACTGCTTCTCTATTCTATTACTCTCTTCTACCCTTCTCTCCTCTACTCTCGAATACAATACACCAACAAAAAATATATCTAAGGAGTGGGTCCTCGAGATCTTCTTCATCCTATCTGCAACCTATCCTATCAGTTTCTAGTGGTTACCTACTTTGTCCTATTACAATAACTATCAATTATTATCATATAATAACTAGCACTCTCTATATGCAACTCCTTACAGTCGTAGAAGACTTTTACAAAAAATATATATTTAAAAATGTTGTTTCCAAAATATCTCAACAACTTGTTATGTTTCTGAGTAAAATTTTGATTTGAAATTATGTCATGCTGAGATGTCATATCGTTGCCTCCACGCTTGCATTGTTGACTTTGAAAGCGATGCTCCTGCATCAAGACTCCTCGACTTCGTATTTTCCAAAGATGGCATTAGGGTGTTTCCCTTAAAAGTAAAATCCATTCTCGCTTTACCCCCTCCCAACAACCTTACCCAACTGCAAAGTTTGCAAGGGAAGGAAAAGTTTCTTCTTCATTTTATTTGCAATTACACTGAAATCACTAAACAATTCATGATAGATGTCCCTTTCATCTAGAATGCAACTGCTCAGTTCTCTTTTGATGCTCTTAAACATGCTTTAACGAATACACCGCTTTTTCATCCACCAAATTATGTGAAATATTATATCCTTTATTTGGATGCCTCTACTTCCACTATTAATATGGTGTTGGTACAAGATGATGATGATGGCATCGAACATGTGATCTACTATTTGAGTAAGAGTCTATCAGGTCCCAAACTCCGATATTCACATGTCAAAAAGTTGTCTTTGGTAGCATTTATTTCCATCCAAATATGTTTCCACTATATTCTCTTATGCACTACCACATTCATTGCAGACTTGAACCCCATGTACCACATCTCCACTCGTCAAGGACTTGGGGGAAAATATTCAAAATGGATCGTCATTATCCAAGAATTCGATCGTTGGTTTTGCGAAATTAATTTTTGATCTTCCCCATACTGATGAGAATACTAAGCCCAATGATTCCCTTCCCGATGAAGCTCTGTTCTTCATTAGTACCTTTGATCCATGGTATGGAGACATTATTCTCTATCTCCAAATACAACGCTTTCAGCGTATAATTTCACATGATGAGCGATGTCGCATTAGACACCATTCAAAGAGATACCTTGTCATTGGCAGCACCTTTAACCGTTGTGGAATTGATACTTTATTACGACATTGCTTAACCCATGAAGAAGTTGAACAAGTTTTAAATTACTGTCACCTTGGAGCTTGTGGCGGTCATCTTTCTGGGATGGCTAGAACCCAAAAATTTTTACTTGCTGGTTATATTTGGCCTTCCATATTCAAATATTGCATTAAGTTTGTTAAGACATTCCTACCTTGTCATATCTTTCATAACAAAGCACGTACCCACCCATATCCACTTTATCCCATTGTCGTTGTCAGCCCCTTTACCAAATGGGGTATCGATTTCATGAATTGTAAGCCTACCTTAGCCAAGGGGCATGGTTATATTATCATTGTCGTCGATTATTTTACTAAATGGGCTAAGGATATGCCTACATTCCTTAATGATGGATGAATTGTAGAACTTTTTTTGTTCAATCATATCATCGCTCGATTCGATGTCTCTCAAGATATTGTGACTGACCATAGATTCCTTTTCCAGAACCAGCTGATGGGTGAATTGCACACCAAGTTAGGTTTTCACCATGAAAATTCATCGCCCTACTACCCTTAGGAAAATGAACAAGTTGAAATTCACCATAGAACTCCTACCCCATACTTTTTTTGAAGAGGAACGGTTTTTATATCTAACCAAGATGGATGAAACCTATCGCAATGTTTCTCTCATCAACGAGACATATCAGAAACACATCAAAAATCAATATGATAATTCCATACAACCTCACGCCTTCATAGAAGGAGATCTAGTCCTGGTCTATGATCAAGATCATGAAAAACTAGGGGCAGGAAAGTTAGAACCCAAGTGGGATGGGCCATACATCATAAAACGTGTGTTACATAGAGGTGATTATGAGTTAGTATATTACGATGGAATATATCTTGGTGAGCCCCAAAATGGGATTTACCTCAAGAAGTACTATGCATAGAATATCTCTCATGTATTTAGTTAGTCATGAATTAATCATCATTAGCTAAGTTTTAAGGACAAATTTACCCTTTTTCAGCCTAAAAATCTTTTTTTTTTTTAATTTTTGCACCTAACGCTCCTTAAAAAGAGAGAATAAAGCACTAGCGCTCCCCAAATTCACATACCAGGGTGTTGAAATCTTGATCAACGATCCCATTGATTGTTTGAGGGAGTGTCGATCCAGTTTAGCACTCTAGGGCTTTCCAAGGAGCCAAAACTCTTAAATTAAAGGATGAGATTCAATAAAACAACATGTAAATGAATGAGAAAGAGGAGAGAACCAAATTGATATGGACGAATTCGCAAAAAGTCTCCCATATCTTTCCCAATCAAATGCCCAAAAATCACTCCAAAAGAGGAAAAAACTCAAAGGGAAAAGGAGAATAGTAAAAAAAAGTTGAAAATGACTTCTTTCCCTAATTTGATATTTGATATGTCCAAATTTGGTCATTTTTTCCTCTTTTTCATATTTTTTAAAGCTTATTTTTGGGTTTTTTTCCATTGTTTGAGAAGCTACTAATATTGTTTTCGCAGAACAACTTGATTATGCAGGAATTTGAGCAGAGATTCTTTGATGACCTAGTAATGCCATTGATCTTAGTCTTTGTTTTTTCTCGTGCTCATAAATACATGAGAATGTGGCCGAGTATATTTTTATCAATTTTTTCGAACTCGTAAAGGTTATATGAAAAAGGAACTCCCTAGAGTTTCCTTTAATCTCTTTTCAGACTCTCTAAACATGAAAACATTTCTAAGTGATCTTGCTTCCTTTCACACTTGTTAAAAGGTTTGAAAGGGCATCTTTCAAGTAATATTTTATCTCTTTTTCGGACCTCAAAGACTAATATTACGAGAAAGGACAACCTTGTAGTCATATTTAAGTTCTTTTTAGATTCTCTAAACATGAAAAACCACCAAGTTTTCCTTCTATGGACTGGAAAAATTACACACTGAAGGGCCCATCTGGGGATGAACCCTTACTTCTTCCATTTCATTAAATAAAGGAAGAATATCTTACTGAAGGTGAGTTATACGAAGCATGTGTTATCCTCCTTGATCTCGTGAAATAAAAAAGAGGTACTCAAGTAACTAGATGGGGGGCGAAATTGAAGGAACTGGGTCAAGTTTCTTGAAAATTTTAAAGCATCTCTTGCAGTCACCCTTGAACATGACACTTGTTTTAAAATCCACATTGAACACCTATATAATCCATTGAACCTCCATACTAAACCCATTCTATGAGTCTTTCCACTCCTTTGACCCATCAAAATAATTTCTCAGCACTCGCTACATTATGTTTTGTTCCACTCTAAGTTTATAATGCTGAGTCCCACATCGTTCCTCAGTGTTCAAGGGAAGTATCTGCCTCAAAATTCAACCATCCACAACTTTACCAGTTTCCATACTCATTTCAAACCATGTTCATATATTATATCTTGTCACCTTCCTGTGACAAGTTTCATGTCGATTGATGGGGGATACATCAATTCCCTCCTTTGATGAGTCTTTTCCTATCGAATTCAACAAATTATCCAGGAAATAGACTTAGGAACACATCAGTTCCTTGGGACCTGCATGCCTCAAAGGAATGCCTCCTCACATTCGACATAGGGTATTCATCAATGACCCTTGACCGAATAATTCCATGAATGATCAATTTCAACTCATCTTTCACATTCGTTGGACTGTACTTTAAAAGGACCTTGAAAATCATTGACATCAATTATGATTTATCTCTCATTTCTTAATGGTATACCTCAATGACCGATAATCAAGTGGTTTCTACCATGTTTTACATCAAATCATCTACTAACATTGATATATTCATACTACATCGGGGTTGGGATGAAGACCCTGGGTTGAGAATTCACTCTGTCTTATGCTTTTCCCAGGTTGTGAAGGAGATCATTTGAGCATTCTGATATATATGTTTTCACATAGATCCACATTTTATTGGTTTGTGGCTATGTTTTATCATCTCATATCTCCACTATGTATTTTTCATGGATATGATAATTTCATGTCACAGAGGTATGGATCCACATTGTATCTATGGTGGCCATATCCTTAGTCAATATCATCATGGATCCATAGTGTATTTATTGGCAGCCATACTTCGAGTCACTTATAGTCCAAGCATAGGTGTGCCTGCCTCAGGAATGGAACACATATTAAAATTGTTTGATAGTTGTTTGCAGCTTATACTAGGTTACCCAACTCCATACCCTTTCTTTGAAGAATCTACAAATTTTTTCGGCCATCAACATTCATCTTATGACTTCACACTTTGGGGGGAATCTGTTACACATCAAAATTCCTCAATTTGAAAATGTGACATTCTCATTATCGTAAGTGTCGTAAGTGTCGCACTTTTGTCGCAAGTATCATAAGTGTCACATTCTCTTTTTGTAAGTGTCACATCATGAACGCCACCATGAAAACACTTGATACAACCCCTAAAACATGTTAGAATAGGAATCCCCATCATCTGATAGTCAGAACAAATGTTTTTCTATGGGAATTTCTCATCTTCGAAATTTTTGGGAAGATCAATGCTCCCCTGCTCATATACACGGAGTTCTAGCGATCTTTTTCCATCTCACATGGAGTTTTGTAGTGATATGTTTCCCATTCTAAGGGAGTGTTGAGTTGGTTGATGAAATCTTGGAAGAAATCCCATTTTCTTCTAAATACATTTGTGGATGGATCTAGTTGGTTTGGCTCGAATCTAACTCCTGAGATGCATCTAAGGGAGATGTCACAACTATTGGAGCCATATCCTCAACTAATTTCAAATATACCCAAGGTTTTTTAGCCTCTAAAAGCCTATAAATGGAGGCATTCTCATGGTGAACAAGAGAGGGAAAAAATAAGAAAAGCATTGTGATTTTGATTGTGGATCTTTCGAGTAAGGGTTGGATGAGGAGGACCTAGAGAGGTTGTTGCAACATCATCTGAAGATTGTAAGTTTCTTTTTGAAGTTCTCATTAATATAATTGTCCTATTTACTTCTATTATATCTTTACATGTGCTCATCTATGCTTTTCTTTGTAATATCCCCAAGGACGAGCCCTGTTGTAATCATGTTTATGAATTGTAAATCATGTTTGGTAGGCTGATGAGCCGAGTATTGATAATCTGGTAGGCTTATGTGTTTATTAGGTCGGAGAGCCTAAGTGTTAAAGGCTAGGAGCCTATTTTTGTAAATATAATGTGAAGAACATTAATAATATATAAACATCGTTGTGTGCCAACCGAACATGAAGAAAGAGTGATGGGGGAATAAGCTTCCACAGAATGGGTAAGGGAGAGGGGGATGAAAGGTTGGAAGAGGGGATAAGCTTGAGGGATTAAGTTCTTGAATAATAATTTATTATTATTTCAAAGCTATGTGAAAAACATGTTATTTTTATCCTAAGTCCCGGGAGGGGTAATGCATGCAGCTCCAATGTGTGAAAAAAGGGAACACGTACTTGATGGAGTGTATGCAGCTTCATGGGTGACATGTGTTAGCCCAGGAACATGAAATTTAACCAAACAATCGAGTCGGGATGGGTGTTCCTCCTCCATTCTTTCATCATCTATCTGAACCATTGAGTGTGTTCATTCTTTTAGTTTCCCAATCGGCTATGTGAACCATTTGGAGTCTGTGAACAACCTCTTATTAATTTTCGTGTCACACAATCTTGAAAACCACAACCAAAAGTCGACTGGTGTATTCCTATGAAGTCTATGGCCTCTGTATTCGTATTTTGAAATATTCATGCATGCACACGAGACTCAAAATCTGTCACCTAATTTGTTCTGTGAATCTTCCATACTCCGCCTGAGTTCACTGGAATCCTTCCCAAGAACCATTTTGTCTCTGCACTGGACCTCTACATAGCCACAAAACTATAAAGATGACCCACGTCTTCTATGAAACTTGAGAAATTTTCTATGTCGTGTGTGTTATAACTATGGGCTATTGTGGCCATGTAGTCCCTTGGCTGAGTGTGTTTGGCTACCATCATCCATTCCTTATTGAGCCTTGTTGTCCTGCTTGTGTTGGAATGAAGCTGAAAAAGCAGGCTATCAGGTCTTTGTGAAACACTCTCTCTAGGTGAGAGAGGTGGTTGTGGTTGAAGAAGCAGGTTTTCAGGACTATGAGTGACTCTCTCCAGGTGAGAGAGTGCACAGAGGAAGTGAGAACTCCTGGAAGGGGTCCTGTAGCTACCACAGAGCTTGGAGAATTCTGGTCTGGCCTATTGCTGAAGCCTAAGGCAAGGGAGGTTTAGTAGCCAAAGGACTGTATTGGTGACAGTGAAGGTGTATACTCCTGGGGTGGGATAGGCATGTGGGCAATGAGAGTTTGTAAGCAGTGGGAATAAGTGGCTCATGGGAGAGAATCATTCCTCATAAACTGTGTGTCTTTAATTGACCTTGCCTAGCCCAGGATTCCCTTACCCAGTGGAGCTTAGTCCCATCTCAAGGGTGACCTACTGCTAAGAGTGATGAGCAACACGGTCTAAGGCTAGGAGGTTCGTGGAAGGTCTGCACGCAGTTGGTGGTGCATTACAGTTTCAAATATAAGTATCATTATGTGTTTTAATTCTATACTTAATTAAAATGCATGTTCTGTGATACCTGTAATATTATCATGTATTCCATTGCAAGTTTGAATTGTTGTTAATTTTGTTTAAGTATGTATGACAACAGTAAATGTATTAATTTGATTTAATAATTATTCTTTATAAATAATGCATGTTATATATTTAAGTATGAGAATGTTTCCGCGTAGTAGCGTTGCCCGACAAGTTGGTTGATGGTTGGGGACATTACAATATGGTATCAGAGCTATAGTTTCAACGTTGATCCTAGATGGGTTGGATAAGTGGTCTTTGGACCCAAGGTTTCGAGTGGAAATGGTGTTCGGATGGAATCAATTTTGAACTTTAGAATGTTTATGAGTGCCAAGGGGTTACTTGGTTGTTTTACAAAGCTCAGGAGGAGTAGCGGTAGAATAAAATCGTAGTCGACATGGTTTTTGACCAGAGAGAGAGAAAGAGAATGCTCAACACTTGGGGTGTTAGAGCTGTAGGATCTATTCGGAGAAGGAGAATCCTTCACGACTATCAGATCTAGTAGTGTTGCGAGGTAGTTAGCCATGAATTCCTTTGGAAATCCACAAATTAACATAATTTGTTATGTGCCATAGGATCTGTTTCGAAAGGAAGGGAATTCCATTACGATCGTTAGATCTGGGGAAGGTGCAGAGGAGTTAAACCAAAATCCCTTTGGACTTCGTGACTTCAGTGAAGTTTGATGCTAGAAATAAGAGAAGGATTGAAGCCCAAAGCCCCAAAGTGGATCTACACCATAGATTTGGATAAGAGAGCTCAAACTTTGGATTAACCAATGTCGAAAGGTCAAACGTAGTAGTGAAGGGAGAAATCTCTTGAAGAGCCGAAGTGGTGAGTCATGATGACATCACCTAGAGGTGACGTGAACACATGGTATGTGTGCCACGTGTCAGTGCGTCTAGAACCCATGGATAATTGAAATAGAATTTGGAATGTGATGAGTGTCACCCATCTGAATGGGCCACATAACAATTGCTAGCATGCTGCCATGTGGCATCTTGTGTGAGCAGGGTCAGTGGAACCCAAGTTTATGTAACAAAGTTAAGGGTTGGAGGAACCACAGTGGTGTTGATCATGATACATCAAGATCAACGGCCATGAGACATTGTAGTGACCCACGTTGCATGAAATATAATTATCCAAGGTGGTCCCACAATCCAAACCATGGTTTCACTGAGGGGTTACGTGTCAGCGTCAGGAAAATTGCGGAATAAAGGGCGGGTTTGATACGGATTTTATGAGTAGAATGAAATGAATATAGATTATTAACAGGTGCTTAACACAAAATAATAGAGATACAGTAAAATTGGTTTCAATAACGAAATAAGATGAAACTGTAAAATGCAACGGAAACAAGCTTGCTGGAATGGTGGCGGCTTATCTCTGAGAAGAGATGTGATGGTCGCGTGCATTCACAAGAAGAATATTACAATGAAGATCTGAAGGAATTTTTACAATAAACAAGAATTTTTAAACCCTAGACATCCAAAAACCTAACCCTGGGAGATGAAGCGCCAAAAGTCATGTGGGCCCCATTTGGGTAAGTTAGTACATCAACTTCCCGGGGTCGTAACTTTTGCATACAATCTCCGTTTTAGGCGTGTGATAGCCCGTTGGAAAGTATCTTTGAGGAGATTAATTTTGGGAGATCAGTCATGCCTTTGAATATCATTGAGAAGATCAATCCTGAAAAACCTTCATTTAGGCCCTCAAAATGGCCCCGGAAGTTAAAACTGCTAAAAATAGTAAATTGCCAAAATTGTCAGAAAATTGTTTTGAGCTAGCTGGAAAAGGTGGGTGGCCACCGATATCCATCTGGATCAATCCTCCCTCCTTAGGAAGAAATGGTATCCATTGCATTGATTTCCCCCATAAGATGAGGAAATTTATGTTGAATTTGGCCCCAGGTGAGCCACTTGCCTTGGTCCAGGAGTTGCCCTGCTTTGATGACTCGATAAAGCTGGATCCTTTGTTGTCAAGTGCCCTTGATCTGTGTGTCCACAACTTGATCATTAGATTCCTATTGTATGCATTCAGGGTTGATCTATGTTGGTGTTAGTTGTTCTACTACTTCTGAGGTGTCCAATAATGGTGGGAAATAAGGGTGAAGGAGATCCACGTTGAACACTAGGTGCAGGCAAAGGAAAGGAAGAATGTTGAGATCAAAAGAATTATCCCCCACGGCCTTGGTGATAGTGTACAACCGATAACGGAGTGGGAAAAACTTCCAGTGGAGTCTTGTAAGGCGTTCTTTCTTCAAGTGAAACCAAACTTTGTCACCCACTTGAAACTTATGTGGCACCCGATGTTGATCATGGTATTGTTTGTACTTGTCATTGGACTTTTGTAGGATATCCTGAACCTGTTGGTGGATGTGCTAGATCTACTCAATGAAATGGGTGGCTTTCTTAGCTTTAATTGGAGTAGGAGATGAGTTAGATGAGGTGACCGCAAGGGTAAGTGCAACATCTATGGGACCCAATGGCTGGAATCCCAACCCCACCTGAAAGGGGTTGTGGTCAGTTGAGCTATGCAGAGCTCAGTTGTAGCGATGTTGGACATAGGGAAGGCTCTCATCCCATGGAAGAGGGTTCTTTGAATTATACATGCGAAGGACATGCACAATCATTCAATTTACAACCTCTGTTTGGCCATCTGTCAGGGGGGTGGAAGGCCATGGATTTGGTGAGCTTGGTGTCCAACAGTGACCAAAGGCTCGACTAGAATGTGCTAAGAAATCGACTATCCTAATTTGAGACAATGGTTTGTGGGATTCCAAAATGTACCCAGGCTCATTCAAAGAAGAGCTTGGTAGTGGCCTCTGTTGTGATGCTCTTCTTGTAGGAAACCCGAATCACCATCTTAGAAAAGCGATCAACAACAAAAAAAACACAGTCATTTCCCCGCTTGGTGGATGAAAGGCCTGACATGTAGTCCATTGAGATGGATTCCCATGGCCTGTCAAGAGTAGGAAGAGGGGTGTACAGGCCCTGTTTCTTAGTGGTCGGTTTGGTAATAGCGCAGGCAATGCAGGACCTGATATACTTGTTGACCTCTTGTCGAATTTTTGGCCAGTAGAAATGTTTTTGTACCATCACCATTGTCTTTTTGACGCCGAAGTGTCCTGCCACCTGACTGTAGTGGGCTTCCCAGATCAGCTTCACACGCTCACTTGATGGAACTTAGATATGGCCCAGACGACACAACAACCCATCCCGAAGATGAAAATTATCGACAACTATGTTTGCACCCAACATCTGGTAGGCGGTGGCGAAGTCAGGGTCTGTCTCATAGAGTTGAGTCCATCAAGATGTCTCATGGCCGCAAGAGTCTAGCACCATGGTGAGTGCCCTGATTGGTGGTCTACTGAGGCAATCAACGACGTGACTAGTGCTTCCTTTTTTATACTTGATATTGAGATGGAATTGTTGCAATTATGTGGACCACTTTTGATGGCGGTCATTCTGCAATATTCCCTATGTTTGCACTAACTGCAGTGGCTTATCATCAGTGTGGATGAATTTCTCCTTCCCAAGAATGTAATGTCTCCACTAGCGGCTGTCTTGAACAATGGAGTACATTTATTTTTCTTAAGTAGGGTACTTACGGACAATATCTGACAGTGTCTCACTATGATAGGCCATGGGGTGGCCATGCTGAGTGAGAATGGCACCCACAGCATAGTATAAAGCATATATCTTGATCTCAAAGGGATGTTGCAGGTATGGTAGTGAAATTATTGGGGCTAAGAACAAGCGCTACTTCAAATCATAGAACGCTTGTTCAATATGGGAGAATCCCAACACGAACCTGCGATAGAAATTGGCAAAGCCCAAGAAGCTCTTAAGCTCAGTGAGTGTTGTTGTGGCTGGACAGTCATGGATGACTTGGATCTTGGCTGGATCCACATGTACGCCATGCTAATCAATGATGTATCCCAGGTAATGGACCTTGTCCATGCCGAAGGAGAATTTTTCCAAGTTGGCATATAGCTTGTGTTTCCATAGGGTGTGCAGAACCTGCTGAATATGCTGCAAGTGTTTGGCCCAAGTCTTGTTGTAAATTAGAATGTCATCCAGATAAAACACTGCAAAAGTATTGGTAAATGGTCACAAGATATCATCCATCATTCTCATAAAAGTGGCTGGAGAATTTTTCAAACCAAAGGGTATGACCAACCATTCAAAAAGGCCTTCCTTTGACTTGAAGGCGGTCTTCCATAAATCTGTCTGTTCTATCAGGACCTGGTGATAGCTAGACTTTAGATAAATATTACTAAAGTATTTGACCCTTGTGAGTTGATCAAGGAGGTCATTGATTCAGGGAATCGGGTACAGGTTTCTGACTATGATTTTATTCAGATCCCAGTAATCAGTACAAATTCGCCAAGTTCCATCTTTCTTCTATACCAACATGATTGGGCTCCAGCAAGGTGATGATCTAGGATGGATGTTCCCCTTTTGGAGGAGTTATTGGATCTGTCGCTTGATCTCCTCATTCTCTAATAAAGAGTGGTGATTGACTGGCCCATTGGGAAGCAGTGCACTGGGGGTCATATCGATGGGATGCTTTACCTGGAAGTGAAGAGGTACACCTGTAGGTGAGGAGAAGATATCTAAGTATTCTTCCATGACCTTATCTACTTGCTTCTACTGTGTGAAGAGGTCGGATGCAAAGACCCTGGATGTGGCTGTGATCTTTTGCGTATTCTAATAGAGAATCACGAAGAAGACAAACTTCCCCATCTAAGAGATGACCTTCCTACATTTCTTAGCAAAGGTCAAGGAAATAGCACTAGGTGGGACTGCCTCGGGTATCCTGTATAATTTCCTATTCAAAGTAATAATAACACTACGAGGCCTAGACTCGTATACATCATGATGTTTCCATAAAAATGTTGGCCCAAAATAACATCACAAACTTTGAGAGGAGCAACATCACACAATACCTTGTCTTTGAAGGGCTTGATGTCGTACAACAATCGACACTATTGGCTGACACGAAGATCGCTTCCTTGGTGGATCCATCCAATGGTGTAGATTTGTGGTTGTGGTGTTTTTGGCAGGGCCAGCTACTTGATGACCTCTACTCATATGGGGTTATTTTGGCTACAACTATCAATGATGAAGTGCAGCGGGGTGCCTTTTACCCACATCTATGAATGGAAGAGGTGCTCTCCTTCTTCTGGCTCATCTGGTTCACCAGGATGGAGCTTGGTGGTAGCAACAGTGGCACTGGGTTCCGAATCAATGATCCCTTTTCCCCTTTCTAGTTCTATCTTAGAGTTAGAATCTACATCTGATTCATAGGCTTTCACTTTTTCCACTAGCAACTTCTTTGAGTGGCAGTCAGCAGTGTTATGCCAAGG